>BJBW01002805.1:43357-60886 GCA_004320125.1 Scolopax mira
GTCCCTTCCGGCCCAGATGATTCTATGATTCTATGAACTCATTATGTCATGACCTTGACAGCTGTATTTTTCTTCCATTTCAGGACCAAAATAGGCAATTTTGGGGGTATTTTCCTTGATTTTATATTTTATGCCTTTGCAGTGACTACAGCTAATAAAACATAAACTATTACTAATTTAAATTATTTGCTGTGCTCTCAATTAATTCCCTTAAAGATGTAATGCTAACTCTGTGTTTCTACTGCTCTATACCAATTCTGAAACTGTATACAGAATAGAAAATGTCACATTTGCAAAATATAGCATTCAAAGGTTAAAAGCGATAAATTATGCTTGTACATTCAAACTCATTTCTGCTGCTGTTTTATATGGCAAATACTGCAGTTACTGGAATGCTTCCATCAACTTCCACATGCTATAAATCAGGATCTCAGCATAGACTTTAATAGCTCAATCTTTAATAGCTTCCTCAAACTCCACATATGCACAGTTCTGCTTCACCACATCCCATTTACTGTTCAGCTGTGCAATTGACCTGTGCAGTGAGTAGAGGTGCCACACATACTTTAAAAACAGATTTACAAATAGAAAATTAGCCTCTACAAACTGTTTTCTGAGTGACGAAACCATAGAATACTTCCTGACTTACATACTTTACTTCAACTTCCCTTTGCCTTTTTGGGAAGATCACTAAATTATACGATATATATACGATAATAATTGCCTCAGAGCCTCTTTCCTTCTCTTTCTTAGAAGAAAATTAAAAGCAACAGTGCAGAAGTCAAGTAACAAATTAATATGGTGTTTTTCCTTCTACATAGCCCTGCTGACAAGAAACAGAAGCCTTGATGCATAGGATTTTTTAAACACCATGTACATACACGTAACTATGATCAATAGCGATAAAATATCTTTTCAACTATCCAACCAACAAAACAAATCATCAGAGCATAGAATTACCTACTTTAACTGCTAATTCTATTCTTGACTGATCAACCAGTATCTTCAAAAAACTACCAAACTCTATTTTGAAATACCATCCTATTAGGGAGACAATGGTAGAGCTTCTGACACCTGAATGCAAAGGAAGCCTATGACTGAAGGAAGAAAAGGACCTAAACTTCTGTTTACTGAATCTGAGCTTGAACCACACCACCACTATCTTCTTGGTAGCAGATGACCATTGTAATAGTTAACAGCAAAAAATAACAGTAATGTCCTTGGCCAGCAAGAATTACTGCTCAGACTCTCTTAAGGGACAACTTATAAGGAACTGAAAATAACCTTAATGCAGTGCACATCCCTTAGGTAGGGATGCAGGATAAAAAACAATGAAAAGACAATGGTGCTGTAAAGAAGGATCTGCTGTATACAGTAAATTAAACGCTGCTCATGTGTCAACACCACCAGGCACCTGTACAGAATCCAAAAGCTGGGCTAATCGGGAAAGAAGTACTTGTGACTGCAAGAGTAGTGATCCTTTGACTTTACAGTCAACACTGGTAAGGCTTCAGCTGAAGTGAAAGAACTATTTTGACCATTTCAAATGGAGAAAAGAGAAAGCAGCAAGACTGATGATACCTAGGAAAAAAAAAAAAAACAAGAACGATCCAGAAAAACTGTTGGGATGCAGTCTGCTTAGATTGGGGAAACATGGCAGCAATGTGAAGTATGTGATATTGTTGGCAGTAAAACATACAGTAGAGGACAGGTAGTACTCTTCCTCTTTGTATTAAAAAAATTAGTGTTAGTGGGGAAAAGTTTTCTGAGGATAGCAAGGCAAAGAATAGATAGCAAAGAAAAGATTTTCACAGACTAGTTTATAAGCTTCATTATTATAAGACTGTACAAACTGCTCAAGAAAATCTTTGTCAAGAGAATTTATGCATAGCTGAACTTGGCTTAGGATGAGAAGTAAGAGATAGATGACTTTTCTGGTGACACAATTCTAAATAGCCTGCACACATTTCACTGTAGATGTTTTAGTTTTATCCTGTAGGAGGAGTAATTTTATAAGAATTCAACATAATTCCAATGGAATTATCCTTTGAGACAGAAAACCCCATGCAGAATAGATGGAATTCCAGAGAACCAGACTAGCTGATAGTTCTCAATACAACACTATGAAGCAGGCGGCTAGTACAATAACAACATCATCTCCTCCTCTTTCCCAAAAAGCTCTTAGTCATCAAAATAATTTTGCAAGATTACCACAATGTCATGGTGATGTGCAGTACTAAAGACACATGGAAGCAAATAAATAAATAAACAAACAACCCATCTTGTGTCATGTAGATTCATATTCAGCACTTGTCAGAAAAAGCCCTCACTAAAGAACAATGATACAAAGAGCCTGTCAGAAAGTAATCACTAGGTACAAGACAAAAAGCTTGTTATGCACCACTTAAATAGAGTGATGCTGTATGGCAGAGCAGAGGTTATCTAGGGCTCGCACATCCACTCTGAGCAGAACATCCCAAGCACAATGCACATCCTACGGGTTCCACAGCCACCAGAGGGACACAAAGCCCGCAATCAGAAGGGAGCAAACAAATCTGAATGAGTGGCTTGAGCACACCCAGGTAACAGGAGCACCTTCTGTGCTCTGCAAAGTGGTTCACGGAGAAACAGAGCTTGATCTGATTGGACACTGCAGTGATATCATAGGTGTCTGTGCCCTTCAATTGCACATGATACCTCTCTTCAAACATACTACTCACTAGTGATATCAAACATGCACACAAACAGAAACAGATGCACCATCTACATGTAATCTCAAAGCTTCCTTTTCTGGCTCTTTATTCCAGCAAAAACCAATTTTTTGGTTTCAGGACTCAATGGCCTTGTCTATGCAGGTGCTAGTATGCTCTTAATTCTACTAAAAATATGTCTGCAAATGAACATATTTCAAAATGAGATGACTCATTTTATTATTTCTCAGCAATTAGCTTCTGTGGTCCTACAATCCTAAAAAATGCCAAGTTCAGCTGTCAGTGTCTAATAATAAATCTATCTATCTGTAACCATAGTTAGTAATGGCTAACTCTGCATCTAATACAGTTGACAGAATGGTGAAAAACATCTGCAATAAAGTACGAATAACAAATTAAACAGAAAACAGCTAGTGAGCTGATTTTAGCTTCTTAACAGCCCCAGTATGTCAACTTTATCTCTGGTGTAATTCCACTTATTTTAGGAATTTGATAAGAATTTTATCTCACTCACTAGTTCTAGGTTATGTCTCTTCTGCAATCAAAGGTGTGATTACAGCATGGGACATATCTATGCTATATTTGATCTCACTGGTGTGAATAACAGTACCAGGAAAGACAGAGGTGACAGCATACTAGAAAAGGTGTCCACAAGATTCTGCAGACAAACACAAGTTTACATCTACAATCTGAGGGAGGCAGTTAACAAGCCACCTCTAAACAAATGCCAAGTTTCTTATAGCCCCATGGTGATCAGTCCAAGATAATAAATCCAGGTTTTCAACAATATCTGAAAATACTGTATTAGAAAATAATCAATGAAGGGCTTTAGTTTTACAACACTTTTCTGAGAAAGAGTTCATTAATCACAGCTGGAGAACAGAGGTCCATGTTAAAACAAATAACTTGTTCAAGGTCATACAAATACTTGGCCTCAAACGGAACACATTCCTTTTTCTGCCTTCCTCCTACTCGATTAACAGGTTCCACAGAGCAAGAAGGCTCTGACAACATGCCTCATGGAGAAGACCCTCTCACTCCCACTCAGACTGTGAAAACCTCCATCCCTTTGATGGAAGAATTTCACTGAATTTTTAGAGTTGGAAGGGACTGTAGAGATCATCTAGTCCAACTCCCCCAACAAAGCAGGATTGCCCAGAGCTAGAGCATGTCACTCAGGACTGCATCCTGAGAATGCAAGAGAAAAGTTCAGCAGCCCTCAGTCTTGTCTCTTGTGAGCAGACTTGGGAGGCTAAGTCGGTGACATGACCATCTGCTTGAGTTTGCACATACAATCCTAGATCACCTTCTCTTCCCTTAATCTTTTTTTCAGCAATATTCCTTGAATCATTCCACTTCAGCGTTCTGACAGACTGGTATTATGCAGCTGCATAATCATGCAACTTTTCCTTTCTAATTCCTGAAGACTCACCTGCCACTGTGGGTTTTTTTCAGTTTTGGAGCAAGATTAGAGATTCACACTAATCTTCATCTGTTGCAGCCATGTAGTACTCTGCCAATATATTTCTCCCTACTTTCACTCTGCTCAAACTTAAGAGATTCACCCTTTCACTTAACACATTTCCCATGTGATGCTTTCTTGTCACCATGAGAAGTCTACCACGTTTCTGAACTCTTCCTTCTTAGCCTAATTTCATTTTGAAGAATTCTGTCAGACTGCTTTTCACAACTTTTCTGCTGAGCATCATTGATTTATGATCTATTCTTTCCTGCAGACCATTAATGCGATTCTTAAGAAGACATGTGGTATCTTCCCATGATAGACTCCAAAGGGGCTATTACCAACAATCAATTTCTAGCCAGCTTAAAATGCCACAAAAGGGCCATCATACAGCTGGAGCTGTATCATATTATGAAACCCCAAGTAATCATAACACTGAAAACCCAGTTCATAGACACATAAACAAGCATACAAAAGATTTTCAGCCTCCCATTAGAGAGCCTGGTTGTCCCTTCAAAGAAAAGGATGGATATCAAACCTACCCCACTGTCTCCAAACAGCACTGCTGTTCTACACTTATCTTTCTTAACCTGCCCGAACACACCTACTCTCAAAGCACCAATATACAAATAAAGACTGTCTTAAAACACTGAACTGCAAACTTTATATCAAAACACTACAATACCTAGATATCAAGAAATAATTGTGTTTTTATAGGGACAGTGCAGTTGAGGAAAAGAACACTAAATTGAGAGAAGTGGCAGATGGATTTTGTTTCCAGATCCCCCACCAAACTTTTATAAGTTATTAGTCAAGCTATTCTCCTGTGCTTAAGCCCTTTACACATCTTTTTGTCTGTATTTGTTTAGACTAAGTTTTCCCAGGCAGGACTACTCAAAATTGAGTTTTGAGATAAATCATATCATTAATAAGTGCAAGATTACATACATGCTGTAACAGGAAAGATACAAAAACTTATACATACTATTAAATGTTTTGTTTATTGGGGGTGAGGGTTTTTCCATCAAGACTTGAGTTTAAGCAGCAGCTACAGACCATGTCGGGAGAACTATCCAGTGGTCCAGCCACAGAGCCTCCAAAGAAGACACTAAAAATTGTGCATCACAATTTTTACTCAAAAAAACTCTCCATAACCACAGTGCTAGAAAAAATATACAGTAAAATAAACCAGCTGGAAATTTGCTTGGTGGCTTTACCTGCAGCGCCCTGGGAATGGACAGCAATGAATAGGTCAGGTACTTGGCTCAATAGGCTGCCTGTGGCCCACAGCTGAGATATCTTTCATCTGCTTAGCATAAACATCATCTAATTCAAACAGTAATCATATTTCGCAAAATCATATTATTGAAAACTTACTGCTTTTTTCTTCAAGTAAGGAAGATTAAAAGAAGCAGCAGGACAAATAGGGACTGAGATATTCAGAGAGCAATGATTAGTGATTCTGACTACTCCCAGTGATCAAGTCAGAGTTACAGACAACAGAACACCAGGTACAGACCACAACTCTCCCCTGAATATGAAACACTTTTTATGGCTTGATTTTTTAATGTATCTGTCCATCACCGGAAAAAAAAATATCCACAGCATTTGCCTTTAGATGTCCAGACATCTCTTAGGAAATTAATCCTCTCAGCTGTATTCTCTGTTAGTCCCTCGTTTTTCTAACCCTACCGCTCCCATAACGAGCTATTCTTCCTACCTCACACAACACGCTCTCTTCATTCTTCTTCCTCTGAGTCATATCTCCTGCTTTTGACCCTCCATTCCACATCCTACAATCCTTGGTTCACATCCCACCTTCCAGCCGTGAGACTGTTACACTGTACCCAAATATATCCAGCACCTTTCTCCGCTCCTTCTAATACCTACTCCTCCTCTCTGGCCACCAGAATAACCCTTGAAAAGGCTCCTTTTGCCTTCTCCTCTGTTTCACGAGCACAAGTGTTTCCTGGAGAGATGCTGCTGGCTCCACATTGATGAAAGCTTTCAGTTTTTCCCTTAGGGAGAGCTACAGGAGCAGTGGTGTAACCAGTGCAGGCAAGGGGATACAGGCCATGGCAAATGCCTTAGGAGAGACACAGC
The DNA here is from genome assembly GCA_004320125.1 of Scolopax mira. Lineage (NCBI taxonomy): Eukaryota > Metazoa > Chordata > Aves > Charadriiformes > Scolopacidae > Scolopax > Scolopax mira. The sequence goes on from BJBW01002805.1 coordinate 49,634, forward strand.
CCACACAAGGGCAGGAATTCCTCCCTTTCACTGGCTGATCAGCTTCTGCATCCACCTTATGCCAACTGGAATTGAGCCCAGTACTCTACGACGGGTAAAGGGAATCGAGCATTCTGGCTGAACAGCTCCAGTGGAGCAGTTGGGACTTAAAAGTAACAGTCTTTAGAGAGAAAAAAAAATTTAGACACACTTCTTCAGTTTAAAAAGCCTCTTTGATCTCTCCTCTACCTTAGTTCTAATGATGCAAATACTTGGCCACACTGAGCAGTAGGAAGAAAGGAAGGGAGGTTTGGTAGCCTTTTCCACATACCCAGGAATATCAAGTAGACTTTTTTGCAAGTATCTTAAAAAACATAATAAAATCCACCACAGCATTCAAGAAAGAAAAAGAAAACAAAGAAAATGAAAGAGACCTTTCCCATTAACCTGCAGTACCAGACTTCAGTATAGTAACACAAGAAAGTCAAAATACCAAACAGAAGACAAGAAGCAGCCTGATCTTGATCCTGGGAGAGGGATCCTGGGAGTACCTACACTACTAGCTGCCAGTCAAGATAGCAGCACTGGGATGACCGAGGATGTTAAGCCTCAATTAATCCTGGGGAGGTTGAGAAGGTCATGGTTTTGTTGCAGACATTTTCAGTCATAGTAAGAGTACGCAGTTTTAAAGAAAAGAATTATGAAAACATTCCTCAAGCAAGGAAACACAGATTGAATTGAAAATTCTGGTTAACTTTACACAAATGTAGAGTCACAGTAGTTAAGTCATATTTATTCTACAACTTTAATCAAGTCATGGTATGACAAACCACATTATTAAGGTCCCTTTTTAAGTGAATCCTGCTTCATGAGAAAGATGTTCTAGACAATAGAATTGTGCATTTTACATAACTTGCCAGCTCTACTTTTACCTCACTTTTGTCATAACAGAAAACTTGAAAATTATTATTAAATTCAGACCACTGTTACGGAACCCATAAAATTGCCGTGATTCATCTCAGGAGAAGTATAACACCATTAACAACCAAATCTTCAAACCATTTGGCACATCACAAGACATACCACAATCACAGGACTTAATTGGCAAAAACAGCCCCCGAGAAGCACTCTCTAAACTAAAGACATGTCATTTACTTCATAGAATTAAAAAAAAAAAACCCACGTATAGAGGGTGTAAAGAAGCAGAAGACTTTCCCAAAAGTAGTAGATGCATCCAGGCAAGATGCTACAGTAATCCCAAAATATTTTGCCTGGGGTCATGTTCTAGCTTGTGCTTCTTGTTTCTGAAACTAATAGGTTACTTCTTATCGACTCCTAAAATGCTGTTGAATGGGGCATTGGGGGTGAGAGGAGGGAGTGTTTGCCTGTGGCATCCTGAAATACAGATACATCTCAAAACAAGCATCAAAATACCTGAACAGTTCTTATCCTGACTGCCTTATTTCCTTCTCAAACAGAACACATAAAACACTGAATTTGCATTTTACATTGAAGCTGCCATGCAGGCTCTGCCGACGGTCAGATTTCTGCTGCAGAATTTAGATCCAGACCATCAAGCAGTCACATATCCATGGGTTCTAGTGAGCATGGGATAATCACAGAATCACCTAGATTGGAAGAGACCTTTTAAGATCATCTAGTCCAACCAATTCCTCTGTAGTGCTGCAGCTCGTTACTACTCAAGCAGTACTTGACAATATCATAGATCATAGAATTATAGATATCACAGAATGCCTCCTCCAGAGAAAAATATACTATAAATTTTGTAGCAATTGTCATTCCATTTGCATTCTTTTTCATAGACTGAAAAAAAAATATTAGTATGAAAGACTGAAATATTCAGTGCAATAGCAGCATATGTTGGAGTGATAAATTCTGCATAAGAAATCAAATAAGACTGCAGTAGAAGATTGGGTTATTAAAGATTCTGCAGGTATTAACAGAACAGTAAGGAGAACACAATGCATTCTGCACTAAGCCTGTCTTTTGAAATAATAAAAACTTACGGGTTCCTAAAAGAATTTCTCTGTACCCTACTTTGCATGGCACTCTTAAATTTTAAATCATTTCTCTCAAGCCCTTCACGGTCTTACCACAAAACTGAATAGTTAATGGAAAAGTTTTGAGATTCAACTAGCACACCACGTTTTGTGGTAACTGCTAACCAAGAGAAAATAACTATTCTTTAGATACACAGGAAAATGACTTTCTACCACCAGGTTCTCATGCCAGCAGGTAGTTCTTCACAGTTCTGAATCAGGTGCAATGACAGAAGGCTGCAGTGAACTGAGAGTCCCAAAAATATGTTATCCAGCAGGTGCAAAAATATCTTTCAAGCTTATGTACATGTTGCAACGTAATGTTCAGAGACAGTCTGATTTTTATTTCCTGCTTCCTCCCCTGATCAAACAGTGAAATAGAAAATTATCACCAAGAACACTGAAACAGCAGGAGTATGTTTCAACTGCTTCTACTCTACCTTTACCAGCAAATGTTTCAACACAAAAAATTATGCACAAGCACAACCATAAACATTATAAACCACAAATTTATATACTCTTTTTTTGTTCTTCCATATATATATTTTACATGATATGGGATAAAAGGAATGCTTCACTACCCCCAACTAAAAAAAGGGGCAAAAAAACCCCATCAAAGTCTTGCTATGTTTGTTTATACAGTGGAATTAATGGTTCGGTATTATATCTAAAAAATACATTTTCTCAAATGAACAAATATTGAAAGTAGCTTCATCACAGTTGAAAACACAAATTCTCAAATACTGATTACAATGTCATAAGCTGAACTCCATTTTTCCCACTCTTATTTACAATAAGAAATTCTGATATTGCTTCCACTATACTTTGAGAGTATTGAGACCATAAAAAGTACGTTATCGTATAAACTCCATCTGCTACTACAAGGCCTCTCAGAAATCTGTCAGAATTGCTACTAAAGAAGAGAGCAAAATTAACATTTTTATTTTCAGTATGAAATAATATGAATAGCCTGTTTTTCACAGGCTGCTATTTATCAAGTGCTACCCTCGCTAAAAATTGCACTATTGCATTAATTGTAAATCAGAGAAGTCTGAGAAAAAGAAAAGAATATTTTAACTAGGAAAGCAGATTCATAATAATGGTTTCATCTGAGCCAAAGAAAATTAAGGGTAGAAATTTTAATGCTGGGATGTTCTTTACTGTTTTTCTGCATATCTAATATGAGTGAAGAGATGTGGTTTTTTAAAAGGTTTAAACCTTTTCAAGGGTTTTAACAACGCCTTTTAAATTTAATACTAAATGTATGATATGTCTAAATCACAGAACTTATCATATTACCTTGCCTACTTATTACAGGGAATATCACTTTGCCTTACCATTTTTCATTCCTTCATGCATGTCAACTGACAGTTAACATCACAGGTGTGATGCACAGTCCAATGAAAGCTTTCACACGGCCTTGAACATGCACATAACTTCTTTTTGAGTCACAACTATATTTCAATGCTTGCCCTCTAATTTCACTAAATTTTAGTGTTTATTTAAAGAATTTTAAGTACAGCAGCAAAACAAGGCGATAACCATCTGTATATCAAAAAGGCTAAGAACCATGAGCTCTTAAATGTTTCTTTTGGCTCTACTGAGTCCCTTCAGCTCAGTTTGCTCCTGCAAACGATTAGACTAGGATGCATCACAGCTAATCTAAGGTACCTAAAATTCACTCACCAAAGTCTATTTGGCTACCATCCATCATTTAGCTATTTACATCTACTCAGATACATCTGTCTTTACAGCCAATGGCAGGAGATTGGTTTTCCAGAAGTGAGGTACCTTCATGTGAAGTCAGATTTTAAGACAGCCATGATTAACTTGCCCTCTGCAGGTATCTCCTCCTCTCCTTGGACTCTGCAATAATCAGCTTAGACTAGGGTGACCACCATGCAGGTCAATACAACCCTCAAACAAAAAACTAATGAAAATTCTGTGAAGAAAGTGAAAATTGGTGAGGTTTTGGCAGTCCAGCTTCCACACTGCTGGATGTCCCGGGAAGAAAAGTGGGACTGCTGCAGTCAAGCTTTAGGTGTCCATGGTTAGAATAGTAAAAAAAATTTAATGGTTTAAAAAAAAAATAAAAAGGAAAAGGAAGACTTGTCCATTGAAGGACAATAGATTTAGATATTAGGAAAAAATTCTTTACAGTGAGGGTGGTGAGACACAGGAACAGGTTGCACAGAGAAGTTATGGATGCTCCATCCCTGGAAGGGTTCAAGGCCAGGCTGTATGGTGCTGCACCTCTAGTGGGAGGTATCCCTACTCGTGGCAGGGGGGGGGGGTCCAACTAGATGGTCTTTCAGGTCCTTTACAACTCTAACAATTCTATGATTCATGTTCAAGCTGTTTGTAAGCCCAAGACATAATGGAGCATACTGTTGTCATTACAGCATACAGACTTGAACAAGATTTATACCTACATACGTACACATACAGACACATAACACATACACGTGTATCAGTATGAAATCAGTATTACTGGTAGTTAAAATTCAAGGTTTCTAGTTTTACTTGCCCTCCATTCCCCAATAATTCATCTTAAGTAGCAACTAGACATAAAAATTTTGTCTTTTCCCCGCATGCTGTCATAAATTTTACAAATATTTATAGCTAGGTAGAGATTTTCATCACCCTTAAAGAGCAGGCCATTGAATTCAGTACTGCAGATGTAAAACAGAATGAAAAAAAAAAATCTCTTTGGAAAACAAGATATACAGATAAGGACAGATCATTTTAACTACAAATTTTGTTTACAAAAACGTAGCATATTTTCTACTTCAATGATGATGTAATTTTAGGTTCACCCTAAATCCTATACCTGCTACTACACTGGAAAGATGTTGAAGATTAAAGAACAACAAAGCCTGCAGAATGAAATGATACAGACCTCTTCACAACTTGAAATTAAAGCATGCAGGAGTTAAACCAGTTGTAAAGCAGGTTTTCCTAGCATAGTATAGACAACTGTAATGAGCAACCACCAGCCTTAGTACTTCAGAAAAGAAATGCTGGAACGGTCATGTAAGAAGCTACCAGTTAATTGACTAGATACTTTGCTGCTATTGGTAACACAAATCCAGGAAGTACAAAAGGAAAATTTGACATCGCCTAATAAGAAACCCTTTTTTTTCCCTTCCAATATAAACTTTTATAGTTTCTAAAAACCTCTGCTAAAATAAGCAAAGAAAATCAGTAAGATTTATGTCCAGGGACTTCTATAGAAGTCAAAAGAAGTTTAGCCATCATCATCAGGAGGAATGCCTGACTAGAGAATTCAGCACAGTAGACACTTAACATTGCATTAAATATATAGTGGAAGACCAGATTATCTGCTAAGAATAAAGTCTCTTAAACAATTCTGAGGGAGTCATTAAGGTTACACAAACACTTTCAGGTGGCACAAAAAGGGATCTACAATACTCAAACATCTGCTGTGTTGTTGTCCCCTCTACTCCAACTTCCCCAACTCTGTAAGAGTAAAACCTTCTGTACCTGTTTCCCTGATATCCTAGATTCCTGGTTGTTCACTTCACTGTTTCCATAAAAATAAACTGAATTAAAAATTTGCACAGCTTTTCACATTAATTATTGCAATTGAGGATGCAAACCTGCAGTACTTGTATTTGAATTGCTCTGAAATGAGTTGATTTTGTACTGAAAGGCTCATTCTTAGTCCTTACTCAAACTCGCACTTGTAAGGATTTTTTTAAGGTGACTTTTTAGGACCCAAAAGCCTGAAACCTTTCACACACACTTAACTAGGAAGTTAAGGCACATATAGATCAAGTGATAAGAACACAGGGGCAGAATCACAAACTGTAAAAATAAAAAGTGCACAGATGTTCCAGCTCTCATTTTTGGCTCTCAAGAAACACAATAATAATACATCATTGTAAAACCGATTAGGTTTACTTTATGACATGCTGGGAGCTTTCTGTAAGGTGTTTCTTTTGACAAAAACACGTAGTACTATGTCATATTGTTAATGGTAGGCAGAACTAGAAAAAAAAAAAACCCAACAAACCAGACTTAAATCATTACTCTAATTGGTAATACCAAATCAAAAGTATTCCAGGTGTATCTTATTTTGTATCTTATCTGTATCAAGACATTTTTACTCAAAAAAAAAAAAAGTATTACAGTAATATGTTTATTTTAGCAACCTAGAAAATCTCTTCTGGTGACTGCATCTGTTTCATTTACCCAGATGGGCCTACACATCTGCTTAGTTCTATTTAGCAGCTTAAAAAAAAAAAGAGGGAGCAAACTCAATGATAAAAGCAGAATCTGAAGAGTTTCTGGGATCTCTCCATGACTCATGGCCCATACGCCGCCAAACTATATTGGCTTGCTTTTCAGTATTAGACTTTGCCAAATAAAATACAAGTATGTTTGAAGGAAATCATGATGTATACTGGAGGTACCAAATCTGAACCAGATATTGGTTGGGGCTTTGTTCATATAGAACAGTTTGGTATTTGTGGCTAGTTCTCTCAAAACAACACAAAAAAATGGACAAACACCACATCTTTTTAAATTACTACAAAGGAGACAGAGTTTTGATTTGACTTGGTTGGGTTTTGATGTGTTCCAGGTAATTTTGGGTTAGTGGGGAGGATTGCTCTTCAACATTCAACTCCCTTTAATTTTTGCTATTAAGGAGACTATCTAGGCCTTCATTACAGGAATGCAGCTTCTCAAAACATTCTTCTTCTTATATTATTTACGCAAAAACAGAATGCTTTAAAAAATCCTCAAGTGTATACCTATGTGGCTTCACCATAAGCAAATTTTTTTTAAAAAAAAAGATTTTTAGGCTTTCTCCTAAACATACAATTCAGTGTTCTTGGCTTTATCTCCAAAGACCTAAACTAGCTTTTTTCAATCCCATTCTCTTGTTTGTGTTCCTTCCCCTTTAATTCCCAAGTCATGAAAAAACAAAGGACATATACTAAGTCTAGAGTCTAAGACAGAGGAAAATAAATAAGAAACCTTTCCCAGAAACAGAGGTAAGCCTCTGCAATTTTACTTAGAGGTGCATTTAATTGTAGCATGATGATCTAAAAGAAAATAGATCTTACAAACCTACTCAAAGCACAAGGGCAGTTCAAAGGCACAAGAACAAAGGTTCACAAAGTATTTGCTGAGAAATAACACAAACTAGTGCTGAATACTCTTGCCTGGAATGGATTGGCACTGTACAGCACTTGCTGCAAAGCTTAATGATGCTAAAAATACTAGCTTTTGTTTTATTTTTATTTTGGTTTGGTTTTTTTTATTTAATTGCACTTTTGTAATCATTAAAAAACTGTCTATATGTATCAATTCAGTTGCCATTTCAAAGCAGGTAACACCTGGACTAATCTCATTGCATGAGATGTGTTCCTCTCTCCAAAATGACAGCTGTTCATGCCTACAATCCATGCAATACACCAAAATCTTGATGTCTCTTGCAGTCACATCAGGCAATGCCATGATTCTCTTTGGCTTATAACGTGTCTGTCAGGCTTGGATCTCTGACTTGCTCCTTAGACAGCCCAACTGAAACTCAGTCCAGACTCTAAGTAACATCTCTCTGCCAATAAATTTTTTTTTTCTGCACCAGTTTCTCCAAGCACCCTTTCCCTCTCAATTACCAGACCACTCACTTCTCTTGCCTTAACCAATACGTTCTCCTCCAACTCCTACCTTGTTAAAATGCAACTATAAGAAAAACTTCCCTAAACATTTGCACTGAATCTATTGTCACCTTCCTCATTGCCATCTTGCTTCTCCTTATATTTCCCCAGACATTGCAAATATCACTTACTCCCCCTTCTCTTTAGACACAGCTCATGAAGCAGAGAGACAGCCTGTTTGTTCCAAATATGACCAAAGCAGCCAGATACAGTCAACAGGTGACCCTGCCATGCAGCTTCACCAGATGTGTCAAATCCTCACTTAAATTGGTCACACAGCTGCTCAGCGCGTGTCACTTCAGATATGCAACAACTGTTCCTTATCTAGCAACACTTACATACCTCAGAACAAAGACACCAGAGGAAGACTCTGCATAATGCCAATTAATATGAATATCCCAATTTTGTTATTAATCGGAGCGGGTCAAGAAATGTAGTACCCAGTTAAAAAGGAAAACTACAGCGGGGGGAGGGAGAGTGAAGGGCTCTAAGAAGACCTGAACAGCAAATGACAAGAAAATTTTTACATTCATAGTAAAGATTATGTCATTTCACGCTTTACTGCTTTCATGTAATTTTTAGGAGAAAATCCCTTGTAGCAAAGTTTTATTTTTTAGTCACATCCTTAACATTTATTGGAAGCATTCTGTATTACAAAACAAATAAAAATGCCTAATTCCTGTGTATAAATAAGAGTATACACGCAAATATAGCAGAAGTGTTTTACTTTATGTTATTGCTGGTTGCTGCCTAAGAAGCTTTTATAGTTTAGAACGTTTATATTAATTTTCTAAGAGTGTTTAACCAATCTCCCTGGCAAAGCCAGAAAACAAGCTACTTCTCCAAGAACAATTAAGCACAAAGGAGATGCCTTTTGGGGGGATTAAGAACCTTAAGAATCATGCGAGTTTTAAATAGATATTTAATATCTATTATATTTAAATATAGATATATTTAAATAGATATTTGAATGTGAAAGTAAATATTTGCATAAAAGAGGGTGGTTAGTGCTTATCTGAAATTCCTTTTAAACCTCTAACCAAACACGAGGAAACAGATCCAAAAAAGGAGAAAAAATCTAAAACTCTAAGTTACTGAGGTTTTTTGGTAGTCCTTTCCACACAAACATACTCATCACCTTCTTGCACACAAATTAGCAGCAGCGTGCATTTAGAAGTGGTAGATATTCCTGAATAGTTGTTAAAGAACTCAGGCCAGCAGAAGAGCACATGCTACTAGTATTTAAACCCAGGCAAGCCCTCAGATACTTCTGAAGGACGCGTAAGGAAGCCACACAGCGCTATGCCTGCAGCTCTCAGCTTCAGAGATGTGTCTTGCTCCAAATCCTTTCATCTCAGATTGCTTCTCTCATCTCTTTAAAGCAAGGAGCATATGCAAGTATGCAAGGAGGGAGGAAGACTTTGCCGCACTGCAAAGCACCAGCAATGGAGCTTAGGAAGATCCTTGTGGCTTCCACACCGAGTCAGCTGGAAGACTGGCTAATGAAATACATTAATTTTTCCCCTGTGTAATGAATGCAGTGATATTGGCGTCTTGTTACAGTTTGCAATTGCAAAAGATTTCTTAGACAAAAAAACAAAGTCAGTACTTTGGCCAGGTTTTCCTAAAATGGAACACAAATAAACTAACAAAGATAAAGAGTAGATATAGCTTGAATTTAACCAGTGCTTGTTACTTCCCCTTTCTTAAGACAGGTTTGAAGCAGAAGTGATATTTGGTGGGGTTTTTTTCCTGTATTGTTTGCTTTTGCTTGTTTTTAAGGTAATTATCTGAATGCTATTTCTGGTTTCATACAATTTGCTTAGGACCACGTTTTCCCATTTTTCACAGGTTTACATTCCCAGGATAAATCACAGGTTATTTACCTACTGTTATGCAAAATTCCTTTAGTCATCTACAAACAGTTATTTTTTTAAAATAATACACATAAGCAGGACTCACTGTTTATTTTGAAAATAAGACAGCCTTGTCTTATCTACTGCTGAATCACACAGCCAGAATCACCCAAAAGTGTAATTACAACAAAATCTTCTGTATAAAGTATATCAAAGAAACCGTAAAACCAAAGATTTCTTCCTTGTAGGGCAATGAGAGCATTTGCCTTCTGTTATTTTCAGTAATTGCATTAGTGAGTTTGTTTTGCTCATTTTTAATCCTTGAGTTCCCTAAAAAAAAAAAATCTAAAATTCTGTGGCAGTGAATTAATTGGGGGTAATGTTTCCCAAAGGTCATTAAGAGAAAAAGATATTAAAATCTGGTCTATTATTCCTTGGTTTTGCAATCTGCATACATTAAAAAATACTTGCCTTTCAAAAACCTATACTTCGTTTTCTGTCTTGCATAAAAGTTATAATTTTTTATCAAAATAGAAACATTTGATACAAAAAGAAAAATGCTTTTAGTAGAAAACATTTTTTGGTAAAAAATATTTTCACAGAGATTTTCAAAGCTCTGATATTATTATAGCTATAAAATTGACCTCCAGTTTAAAGAAAAAAAATAAAATTCTCCATCTGGTTCTCAAGAACTGAAGATGACTCATTTTTGCCTCACCACTGCTGCTATCTTTTGGCATATTTTCCTATGCACGTGCCAAATTTAGCAAATCTCTCTGATTTCTAGCTCCAGAAAATCATTCTGATTGTATTTAGATGTTCGGGTTTTGTTAAATTTTACCTGCTTCAGTTTTTTAACTTGCAGAATGCAGCCATTTAGTAAAAGTGTATATAATTGAATATGTAATGAATGAATATATAATATATAACCCATTATCTAATGAATTGGAGTTTAATTAGCAGCTACGAACAAGGCAAAGAACATCACTATTGTGGTCTAGTGACTGACCTAAATACACTATTTACGTGTTGCTTTTTTGTTTGTTTGCTTGCTTTTGCTGTTGTTGTTTCTAAATATTTCCAGGGGTTCTATTAACTATTGCAATCCTTGACAGGGTAAATAACCATCACATACAGGAGAAGATAGACAAGACAAGGCGTTGTTCCACCTCCCTTCTCATGTATCTACTCACATGGAGACAATGAATCCATCACACTGCCATCTACGTACAGGTTTAAATTTATAATCATAGAATGGTTTAGGTTGGAAGGAACCTGAAAGACCATCGATTTCCAACCCCCTGCCACAGGCGGGGACACCTCCCACTAGAGCAGGTTGCTCAAAGCACCATCCGGCCTGGCCTTGAACATCTCCAGGGATGGGACATCCACAACTTCCCTGGGCAACCTGTCCCAGCATCTCACTACCCTCACAATAAAGAATTTCTTTCTAGTGTCTAACATAAATCTCCCATCTTTCAGTTTAAAACCATTACCTCTCATCCTATCACTACACTCCCTGATAAAGAGTCCCTCTCTATTCTTCAGGTGTGAATTCCACACCATACATACAATGAACTAGGACAGGGGTCTTCCTTGCTGATGATGAGGTAGATCTCTCAAACAACCTTAGTGTCGTGGTTTGGCCGTAGATGGGAACAAAGGACC
>BJBW01002806.1:0-54216 GCA_004320125.1 Scolopax mira
TCTGTTGGTCCGGTTTCAGTGATTTCAGCTGAAACCACGACAGGGATACTGTCCCAAATACTCTTGTCCCTTCTCACAGATGCAATTTCATTGTTTTGTCCATCCATATAAGAAAAAACATATAAAAGTGAAATGGGCTGAAGTCTTGCAGATTGGAACTATTCTGGCTTCCTTTTGAAGTACACTAGTAGGTCTCCTTTAGACAAAATTCAGCTGTCTTTTGGGGGATAGTTCACTTTGAAAGGCTCCCATTATAGGAAAAATAGGTAAGTTTTCAATGATTTTGGTTCTTTGACACTCCTGGCACGATTTGTACTCTCAAACACCCAAAATGCCTTCACATCATGCCCCAGGACCTGCAGCAACTTTCTTAGTATGTGACACATAACTGCTATCTCTGCCAGTGGACAGAAGTGTTGATCTCATAATATTTTGAACTCTGAACCAGAAAAAAATACGCACACAAAAATTATTGTGTTCTAGGGCCACCGAAATGGGGCAGAGGGGACACTCATGGGGAAATGCCATACAGTGCAGATGAGGACAGTCTACTCCAGATGAGGACAGCCAAGTAATGTATGTGAAGTCATGCTGCAGTACGTATGCAGTTGTGTTTCCAATGAGAGCCACTAGTGAAGGCATGAGGTAGTGGGTATGCATCTTAACCAAATTCAGATGATACTTCTCCTTGAATGCCTTCCCTGTCCTAGTTTGCTTGTGCTTTCTACCTTTAATTTTAAATAGACCTGTTACTTCTGGGTGTGATCCTGGACATTGGTACAGACAGGTCTGTTACTATTTGTCAGGAAAAAGTTTATGATAAATTTTCCTGCTCTTTCTGGATCTCTCTGACATTCCAAATATTATAGAGGAGTTTTGGAAACCTTTATGACTCCTGTGCAATAGTTTTCTATTATATTGACATTTTTCTACAGAAATGTTAATTTAACCTAAAAACTGAACTTGGACAGCTGATAAGGAGGGTACATATATAGGAATACCCTTTACAGACTGCTTAATTTGGTCACTGAAATATAAGCAGAGAAAATGTAGTTTCTTTAGTTTAAATCTTGCCATTACCACATTTAATACTGGATTCATGACACCTGTCAAATTTAATTTTAACCTTAATATGGGCTCAGCCTGTGTCATAGAAGGGATTCTTAAAAACCAGATAGGCTGATTTTTGCATAGGGGGCATTATAAAATTCTCTCTTTATGAAAAAAAATTAGTGTCTCTGTTTCTGGGTTGAGACTTGAGAAGCCAGTGGATCTAGCATTTTAGAATGCTTATTATTAGGATATCAATGTGTCTTGTGTATTGAATCAGGAAACTTAAGTGTGATGTTCTGCAGCCATGTAACAAGTATGTCAAAAGACTGCTATCGTTGTAGAATAAAACAAAATATATAATACATTCTTGGAAGGACCTCATGTTTCTTAAAGTAGAATTAATTCATCTTGTGTTTGTTTTTCACCATGTTTATATGTATCTGTGATGATTTTATAGAGGATCTGCTGAGATACATGGAATGTACTTCCTTATAAATAAAAATGTACAAGTTCAAAAGTAATTATTTCTTTGTATCTGTTATTACCTCTGTGTGTGTAAATTCCTCTCTTGTGTGTTAAATATTGTCAAATGTACCTAAACATATTTTATTTTCTTGCCCTACTACTCCCAATAGCCTGGTAAACAATTTGGTAAATTGTATATAATTCTGGTAAATAATTTATAATTTAACATTTAATGTAATTTATGTTGTTCTCCCTTTTCAGTTTACAAGTTGTTTCCTAATAAAGGAAATACTCTTAATAAATGCCGAAACTAAGACAATACGTTGAACCCTCCAGATCTTCATATGTAATTCATAGTGATGTTTGATTTAGAAAAATAAAAGACTGGTGGCAGAAAAAGTATGTTTATCACATTAACAAGAGTCGCCTATCACATTACAGAGTAATGAATTATTGTTGCTTCTATCAATATTGGAACTGACCTGGATTCAAATATGTGTCCTCAGTTTTATCAGTTACAGTCCTTTTCCTGCAAGAGTGCTACCTCAACTTGGTTACACGTCCTGCTTTTTCCCATGTAAGGTTAAATATGTGTGTAAACGTCTGACGGTTGATTCCTTGATGGTGAGAATGTGTTTTTATAAATTTTGTCATTCATCAATCATCTTCCCCAAATTGGAGTGTGTTAAATCCACATTAGAGCTAGCCATCTCAAACATTTCAAACATCTCAAACATCTCAAACAAGCTCTTCAATTGATAGATGTCTATCTTATTCAATTAAAACTTATTTGTTATCTTCTTATCAGCCTTTCTTATGATGGGATGCCTATTATCACAGAATCACAGAAAGGCAGGGGCTGGAAGGGACCTTTAGAGATCATCTAGTCCAACCCTCTGCCAAAGCAGGTCCACCTAGAGCAGGCTAAAAAGGAACGCATCCAGGTTAGTTTTGAATATCTCTAGAGAAGGAGACTTCACAACCTCTCTGGGCAGCCTGTTCCATTGCTCTGGCACCCTCAATGTAAAGAGGTTTTTCCTCACAAACTTTCTGTGTTCCAGCTTGTGTCCTGTTTTGTCACTGGGCACCACTGAAAAGAGTTTGGCCCCATCCTCCTGACACCCTCCCTTTAGATATTTATAAGCATTGATGAGGTCCCCTCTCAGTCTTCTCCAGGCTAAACAGAACCAGGTCTCTCAGCCTTTTCTCATAAGAGAAGTGCTCCAGTCCCTTTATTGATCATCTTTATAGCCCTCTGCTGGACTCTTCCCAGGAGTTCTCTGTCCTTCTTGAACTGGGGAGCCCAGAACTGGACACAGTACTCCAGATGCGGCCTCACCAGGGCAGAGCGGAGTGTGAGGATAACCTGGATTGTCAAACTAGATGATTATCTTAGATTTTAATTTTTTTAAAATTCAATAAAGCCAGACAATATTTCTTTTTAGCACACCTAGTTAGGAGGGAGAGACCAGTTAAAGCAGTTTGGGTTTTTTTTTCAGTTTGTCCTTTCCTGTGCTTTCCTTCCCCAGTACTTTCCCTACACTCTCATCCTTGGGGATTGCCACTTGTTTGGCTGTAGGAGAAAATCAGTAGGCTGGAGAATTAAGACCAGTTTCTTTATTTCAATAGCAACATCCAAACAAGAAGTGGCTTCCACTTTTGCTAGCACAACTATCAAACCTGATGTGTGTGGGAAATCATTTGGTTTTATACAAGGGCTCTCAATTGGTTTAAATTGACATGGTGCTGCTGAGTGATTCTGTGCTGATTTAGACAAGCTGAGGATTTAGCTGTTCTTATCTGAAAGAGGAAAATGGATTTAAAACTCAAAAATATGAGCAGACACTTATTTGTGCTGACTATGGTTTTTTATAATGAGTTTCCAAAATCCTGGAGGAAGGTTTGTTAACTGCCCCCCCCCCAGCCTTAAGTGCACTTGAATACCAGCGGAAAAAGTCTTAGGCCGTGACAGAGGAAACAACTGATTGACAAAACAACTCTTCTCTGAAGGACCAGAGAAAATAACCCTGAAACATCTGGTTTCCGTTTAGACCGGAAGCCCAGAAAAGTTGCCTTCCACTTAATTTTGGCATTTAGGATATGGAAGCATCTATTTTTGTCTGGTTTCCAGAAGAAGTGAAGCTGCTCTCACCATGCTGCCTGTCACTCTGCTCACTCACATTTTTCTCTGCTTAATAATTTTGGAACCCACTGGCCAACTTCATCAGGCAGAGAGGTAGGTCTATGAAAGATACAAACTTCTCATATGGATCTTAAAAATAGCAGCCAAGTAGAGCACCTGCTTAATGCCCTTGGTGCAGATAAGGCATGGGGCATGAACTCAGGCAAAGATGAGAGAACTTGGGGTGAGTATGTTATGAATGGCTTAACTGGAGAGGGGAAAAAAAAGCAAAGCAAACCAAAATCTTCCTAGTCATAGTTTGCATGGTTTTTTAGATGTTACTCACACCTGACAGGCTGATCCTCTGATGTCTAATAAGGCACAAACACTGACTCAAGTTTTCCCCACAGTTTAGACTTATAATTGTCATTCTGCTGTATGGACTACCCAGTGTATAAATGTATTTATAAAAATTTAGTTGCTGCTTCATTCTAATTCAGTTAAAACAGCAAAGAATCACACAATATAAATCAGTTGGAAACTAGTCTGTTGGGGTTTAGAGTCTCACATTAGATCAAGAGATAGATGTGTGTCAAAATTATAGAGGGTTTCTGTCCATTTGAATGTTTACAATAATGTGTGTTTCAGGATCTCTTGATTTCTTTATGTTTAGTAATTTAACTGCTTGTCCATATTCAAATCGCTTCCTAAAGCATTTTCTCTGTGTTGTCTTTTAACATTTAACCCACGACATAAGAGGAATGAGATATGCATATTTACAATCTATTTCAAAGCATATCGGCTCTGATTGAACTGTTGTGACCTTCCATGTAAGCAAATCCTCGCATATGATGAGGGACATTAGGACATTTCCCTCCCATTTTTGCCATATACTGCAGGGGGGTTTGGACATGAACTGCACGATTAGACTGAAATTTCATGGCCTCTGGGGAGAAAGGCAGAGTAGCATTAGACTGGAATAGAAAATTTATTTCTTGCTGCACCGTTAGTCTTTTCCCAAGTTGTGAATTTATTTTTTTTTAAAATTAATACAGCTCATTCAAGCAAAGCTTTTCATATTTTCTACCCTTGCACTTTTAACTTCTTTACTCCTTTGTCCCAGCACATTTTGGCCTGCATAGACAAAGCTGAGGCATTAATGCAAGAAGTCTCCAAGCGTGGGACCCAAAGGAGCAGATTCCCCTCCCCATACCTGCAAATCTGTGCCTCAAGGGCAGCAAGTGGTTTTGGGCAACCTGTCCACTCAGCTGCTGTATCAGAGCTTGCATGGTGACAGTGCAGCGCAGGGGTTTCTGCCTTCTGTACTGCATGAAGAAAAAGCAGAAAAAAGAGACCTCTCTGTATCTGCAGTCCATGGTCTTGCTCTCTCTTCCGTGATCTAGCCTCAGGTAATCTTGCTGTATGATCTGATGCAGAATGTGGTTTGCCTTCAGTTTCCTCATTTGTGTTAGGATATTATCTCTTTTTTTTAAAAGAAAACTTCCAATTCCAGAAAAATATGGAGATAAGACATCTTTCTCTTTTCTCTCCTTTTGAGTCCTGTTTCCCTGCACATTTTTCTGCAGTTTTGTGGACATAAACAGCCCTTACCTTGCCATCCCTGCCTTTGTTCCTCCCATGCATTGTTCCCTGGGTTACTCTGCTACAAATATTTGAGAGACAGAAAATAACTTTTCTTTTGTAAGAGTTTTGGGGTTTGGTTTGATTTTGGTTTCTTTTTTTAAACTTGGATGGCTGTCTGACCTGACTCACCATGCCCAGCTGAAATGACAGACTGAAAGTAGCGTTATGGCGAGGAAGTAAGGAGATATTTAAGTCAGTCCAAGCTCTGAGAAGGATGTAAACACAATGTTAGAGGAGGACAGTGAGCACTGTGTGCCTGCACTTGAGAAATTTACCGTGAAATTTATCCTCTCCTATAGTGGATAGTCAAAATATTGTCTTTATTGTACAAATACCTCAGATTGGAAAAATGTTTATATAACACTGAGCAAACTGTGGTTGCTCAGAAGATAATTGTAATTATTTTCTCCATTATCTATTAATCTTTAAGTTCCTCTATGATACCTATTTTGGTGCTCATGGATAAAATAAAATCGTGGAAATGAGCAAAATTTCCTATATATAGGTAATAAATACCTGCTTTGAAGGAGGTCTTTATATTCAGATCCTGTCCCTTCTGTAAAACACTCCCCATGGTATACCATTATATTAATCCAATAAAGAGGAAAATGGTATTCCACGCACATGTGAGCTAATAACAACTGGCATGCAGAACATAAACACCACAGTGGGTCACACTAAGGCAGACTGGCAAGCTGCTGTGCTAGCTTAGTTTCCAAATGCCTGAAGATAATTGCCCCAGTATATCCATGCAAAACTTACAAAGAAAAAAACAAGATTATCCCAAGCATGAAACTAGCTGGAAAATTACTCAGCAGTGTTATTGAAAACTCATTTTACCTGCTGTGATATTTAGCTAATATGATTAGCAACATTAAGATGGAGACTTCTGCAATAGTTTGGAAATAGACTCCAACCTACCTATCACGGTGGGAAATTTATTTTGTTCTGTAACATACCAGTGTTTCCTGCCTGCATGAAATCTCTTAAACATCCACTTCTACTTTCTTATATCACTAGTGTCAAATTCAGTACTGATTCATGTGCAATATATAGTTCAGAACCTCCTCACTCAGTGAGAACAGTAAGAACAGTAAGAGAAGTGTTATTTCAATAATTAATTACATGGAGCAAAGGTGAAAATCTCTTTAAAATGATTTACAATAGATTTGCATGCACAAAATATTATTTTCACGCTGAGCTCATTTTCAAGCTTTTGCATAGGTGAAGACTATTCCATTTATATGAATAAAGAACTTGAAATACTGATGAATAGTTTGAACAGTTTTCCCTTTTCTTGAAATATTTCCTTACACTTCAGTCCTCGCTGACCATACCATCTTCCTGCTTAATCTGGTAATTACACTTCCTTTTTTCTTACAAAGTCTATAATAATGTCAATGATTATAATAAAATAATATCATGTACCTACAGCACCTGGGGCCTGCAGCCGTAACAAAGACCTCATGTGGTGAGGTCTTTAAAAAAAACCCACAGAACTGGAAATTAGTTTTCTCTTTCACAGTTTCTTAAGAGAATATGTTGTAAGACAGGAGATAACAGATAATACACACTTATGGAGAGACTGCAAGAGAACAATGATATCAAATAAGGCATGTATGTGTGAAGATCAGGCTATCTCTGAATAAGGTAGTGTCTACGTTGATAATTTAAATACTAAAGCATCTACTAACTTGGAGATCAGGGAGTTAAGGCCTTTTTGTACAGTGTATTAGAAATCAGCCATATAACATGTGAAAGTTTGTGGATTCAGTTCACGGAATGTAGAAACTTTTCAAGACTGTTGGTATGTTTGTAAGAAATCTGGTAAATGCTAGGGAACGGTTTAATTAAAGCACCCAAAGACTTAGGTGAGAATGAGATACCCAGGCTTCTTGTACAAAAGCATAGAGAAAATTAGAATCTTAGAATAGAGGGAGGGAGCTCCCTGGGATCAGAAAACGGGTGTAATACTGCCTAACTCTAACCAGTGGGAAAACTGGGGATATATCTTCACTGTTTTTTCTCATTTGCAGTTTCTGGAGATGTTTCTGTTCACATGTAATCTGCAGCCCAGAATGCAAGCTCTGCCCAGGAGTCAGGAGCATACAACATTTTAAAGAGGAGTATTTCACTTCTATCTATTGTTTTTAACAGAGCTTTAACACCTCCCTCTGTGTCTGTGTGTGTATATACACGCATATAAATAGATACTTGGTTCTGGGGAACAGAATTCATATCTCCTCTTGCAAACTAAGTGCTACAACTAGGCTTCATCTGTTGTTCTTTCCTTTAATAGAGTCACAGGATGATAGAAAAACTGAGGTTAAAAGGGACTTCCTGAGGTCATCATCTAAAGTCTCCTGCACAAAGCAGGATCAGGTTGCTGCGAGACTTGCCCGGAAAATTTTTTAGTATCTCCAAAGGTAGTGATTCCACAACCTTTTAGGCAACCTACTCAGGCATCTAACCATCTCCATGGAATGTTTCCACCACCCCCTCCCCACATACCGCTAAAGAAAATTTCCAGTTTTCTAACTTGTACCCATCATTTCTCATGCCATCAGTGCATGAGATCTTCAGTTCTCTTCCTCAGGGAAGAGCCTGGCTCTGTCATCTATGCATCCTTCCATTTGACAGCTGCAGAGAGCAGTAAGATTGCCCCTTCATCTTTTCCTCCCAAGGCTGAATAAACCCAGTTCTCTCAGCCTTTTCTTATAGGCCATGTACTCATCTTGCTTCCTGTCCTCTAGATTTACTCTAGTCTCTCAACATCTTTCTTGCAGAAGGGTGCCTGTAATTGCAAAGTGCAGGTGTAGCCCCACATGTGACAAATAAAGGGGAATAAGCACTTCTTTTCACCTGCTCACTACAATTAACTATTGCGCACAGTGGCACTGCTTCAACAGCATTGGTTTGAGACTATTTTTTTTTTAATAATCTGTATCCTAGTGGTTATAGCATTGTCTAGGGGAGTTGTAGATTTCCATTGTTCCAATAAGAGAGGCAGCTGAATTGAGGTTTCATCTTAAAGAGAAGCAGCATAGTTTGCATGGGTCCTAATTCTGTGTGTGGGTGCTAGGCATGCTCTGAGAATGATTGTTGGATCATGATTTCAAAATAGGTAGAGGAGCATCTGATATTTTTATTCTGGTCTGCTTTAAATAAAAAGAATGTATTTGTTGACTTAGTCCTGTGAAAGCTGAGATATCTCTGTGCATTCTGGACTACCACAAAACTCCATGTACTTACCAAAGAAGCTTTGGTAGCTCCAGGATTAGACAGCAGATGAAAAAGACTTTGACATATTCTTATAATTCTGCTTAAATCCAATATTTGAGTTACCTCTGGTTGTTTTCAGCTTGCACTACCCTTAGGGATATCTTAGAATACAGCTCATGCACAGGCAACACAAGCTTCCCCCCCAAAAGTGCAGGAAGCTACAGACTGACTGTACCAATAGTCAATATATTTGTGGGGACAGGTAAGAAAAATAGAATATTTGGTGTGCCTCAAGGCTTCCCAACATTTCAGATCACTAGACAGCATCCCTCCCAACACTTCTGGATCATAAGCTCCACATCAATTTTTTTTTATGAATTCAATCTCACTCTCAGTCTGTTTCTGTCTGCATCTATCCCCTTTCCACATGGAGGGGATGTACTTGTGTCTACCAAAGCAATATGCTGTTGCCAATGATTTGCAGAAGAAAAGAGCATAAGCAGGAGGTGGTCTTCAGGTTAACACTCCCTGCTATGCAATCCCCTTCCTTCAAAGCTGGGATGGCCCATTGCTGACGTGTACAGAACCAAAGGCAGGGTTAAAAGTGAGGGCAATGGTGCCCTGGGCATACCTTGCTGGGGCTGGGGAGCCTGCTAAGCCTTGGTAAACTGGATCTTTTGCACAGCAGGTGCTTGGAGAGGTGGTTGTGCTAAAGGGGTGTGAGCTAGCTGGGGCTGGCTACACTGCTCTCACAGCTGACATGAGGTCAAGTTGCCTCTTTCAGAGCAGACCAGGATTTGAACCGTCCCACAGTCTTCCTCTTGGTAAAGCTCTCTCACGGGTATGGTTGAAATTGCTTTTGAATAAAGCAGCATTGACTTTAGTAACACACTCTTAATTTACCTAAGACTTTATCAATGTTATCAGCTGGATCTTAAAACAAATGCATGTTTTTGTATGAAATTGCATACGATTTAGTCCTTTATCTCTGCTCTGAGGAACAGTACTGACTAAACAGAAACACCGGACAACAGTACGAGACTCCGGTTGCTTATTCGCTGCATTTTTATGCTACTGTCTGAGAAGATTTGAAGGGTGGACCTCCTCTTGTCCTCTGCTTCCACTACAGGCAGGAAAGTGCTTCAGCAGTAAGTCACGTTTCTCTTGTTTACTCTCATCAAGACCTTTCTGTTGCGTAATTCTTTTGTTTTCTACTGTTGTAATCTCTGATGCACATGGATCCCAGACAATGTAGATGACCCGTGTGGGATGCACTAGGTTCTCTGTCAAGATATTGTTGTCCCTGGCTGGCTGGGAGCCAGGTTTAGTACTAAGCAGAAAAAAAAAAAAAAAGAAAAGAACAATGGAGATAAATTTAGATGCTGTTGGGAAAAAGAGTCCAGCACACTGTCCATCCCAGCCCTTTGAAGCGACGCCCACAACGCGGTTTCCTTTGACTTTCTCAGGGATTCCCAGATACTCACAGTAACTTATGCAACCAAAGCAGACACCACCTGACTAACATTTGGCTAACCCTTTGCAACCTCATTCCAAATGCAAGCTAGGAAACAAACCATGGTGTTGTAACCTAGAGCCTCTCTGGTGCACACTGAACACCACTGGAGACAGGTGGAGTATTGATGCTGGTACCAGAGGTACAGAGGCAAATTGAACCCCTGTCTGTGCTGACTTCCACTGCTGGGTATTTCCATGTTCTCCAAGCAACAGTGCTCCATAGGCCTGAATTTAATTTTGCTAGTACAAGAGCCTCCACTAAGACTAAACTTCCTGCTAATAACTCCTTTAAAATACAGTTAATTAGTGACTTTGTATGTCTATGGATTATTTTGATTAATAGCTTAGTTACATTACTGTCCTTCAAAGGCTCTGTGGATTGAGCTAAATTGATCATTAAATCCAGTTCTATTCTACTAGCATTTCTATATGGATGTGTTTAATTTTTTAAAAGGAGGAGGACATGGTGTTTACACTAAGCAAGCTTCTCAGTAAAATTGTGGGGGCTGAGGCAAGCCTTGGCCCCCTCCATACATTGTACTTTATATTTTTCTTGAATGACTCCCTTTTTTGAGGTTTCTTTCCCTATGTTTTGAAGATTCATATTCAGTTACTGATGAAATGTTCTTCTTCAGAAAAAAAGTCTGTGTAACATGGTTTTGACTGGAATATGCCCATTCTGTATTTGGGCATATAATAGGGGCACCTTAAGTAATGGAAATGCATGTTCCTTTTTCATTGTGTGCCTATAAAAGTCAAACCCCAAGTAATGTAATCTTATGTAAATAAAGCTATACATAAAAATAGTAAAGTGCCTTCAGTTTGTCATTCAGACACTCAAATCACTGCACTAAAAAGTAGTAGGGAATTTGAGACCATGTCTGTTGTTGTAACTAAGAATATAATTAATTTAGATACTAGTAGGCGACAGGTACTTTCCTTTTCTTTTTTGGTTAATTACATTGTTTTACTAAATATGAGTGTAATTTGCATTTACACGACAGTTCTTATCCAAGAGGCCAAAGTAATGTTTGCCAAAGCAACAGAAGACTTTTATTTATTTTTACTTTGTAAAGTTGTAATTCATATCTTGTGAATTTTTGTCCTAATAATTAAGTTGCTTTGTCCTAAAATAAAATAATTTTTTGACAAGATAAAGTAACTTTCATTTTAACATAATTGATTTTTTTTTCATTTCAAAATGGTATTTTGGTATAGCCTTTAAAATTTTTAAAATTAAACCACTTTGTTTCATGTAAAAAAAATATATTTCAGTTGCAAATTATTTCTTTTTTCTTTTCATTTTGTCACAAATGCATAAAAAATGAATAATAACTAGGTCACAAAATTTCTTTCTGATATAACCAGAAACTAAAAGAAAGAAAATATACCCTCACCAGTCCAATCATAATTTGTTCTTCAATACACAGTTTCTCTATGAGCGGGAAACTTTGGGCTAAAATTTGCATGATACGATTTAGTTTTTTAGGTTTGAAGGCAGGTAGTATTTTTCTTTTTTTCTCATTCTGATGTCAAACCATGTCACAGAAAAAAAAATTTCCATCATGTAATGGAAAAATATTTGGGTGGAGAGTTAAAGTGAAGAGCTTGAATGGCATTCTACTTTAAAGTGAATGAATAACTGTCAGAAGAGTTTTAGCTGGAGTTCCAAGCTGGCAAGCTATTTCACATCAGTCTTCAAGGATTTTAACAGTACCACGAGACCCATAAAATGATTTGATACGTAATTTGGTGAAATTTGAAAGCTTTCCCTGTGCAGATGTTTTGATTATCTGAGTATAATAACTCTTTGACCTTAACCTTGGTAAATAGGTATTGTATGTATTTCCAATCAGTGTGTGTGTATGTTGTTTTCATTTTATTTTTAACTTGAATGCCTGTCATTAATACAACCCTATGCCTTTAAAAGTACCAAACTTTATTAATCCACTTAAAGGCTTAACCATCTATAAAAATGAACTATGCAAATAGGTCTTTTTCCCTTCTGCAATCATCACAGCCAAGCACATAAAGCTCGGGGAAATTTATGCATTTTGACCATCTCTAAATCGTTAGAGGCCAAACCAATTTAAATAGCAATCAGTGACCAAGAACACCCTTTGCTCTCTGAGGTTTTTTTTTTTCCTTGGTATTCTAATTATTTAATTCAAGCTTGTTACGTTCAGCTCTGCTGGATGCTCTGCAGTCTGAATTCATTCTGCTTTGTTTAATTTGCTTTTTTCCTTTGCCATTAGATTATTAGCTCTCCAGATGAGACAGAGCACTAACTCACCACTGCATAGTATGAGCAGAAGCTGTTTCTTAAACTGTTAAAAAAGATGGGAGAATCCTTTGGATTTGACATTTGTGGCAGAGTTTTTGTGCCTTAGTTTCATTGCTTTTCTGTTGGATCATTATCCCTATGTTTTTGCACTTGTAAGACTGGACTCCTCCCATTTTATAAAATGTATAGCGGTCTTAAAAAAACCAAATCCAACATGTAAATGTTTATTTTATTCATTTTTCACTGACTTCAGTACAGTCAAAGTATGTCCCAGAAATACGTGGAGTCCCTGAAATCTCTGGATGTGATCACAGTGAAAGTGGAAAGGAACTTCAAATGCTTCTGAAGGTTATTTTTGGAAGTGACATATCAGAGCAGGCTGGAGAAACAAACATCTTATTCTCAAAATCTATAACAAACCCAGTTCACCAAAAGGCAACATTTTCCCTAAGTCATTAATTTTCTGCCAATTTAGAAATTGCATAGGTTTAAACCCTCACTATAATGTTTATTCTGTTGGAAAAGTTGGCAAAGGTGTTTAATTCTGGTGTCACTTTTACTATCAACTATTTCATCCCTTGTGCAAGATTTGGTCTCTGAAGTCATCACTGGGAAGAGACGGAAAAATCGGCTACCAGGCAGTTTTTTTTATGTCTGTGTCACTCATGAAGTATATGATGTTATAGCTTCTATATGCAAAAATTGCATCTTTTATGGCAAGATAGCTCTTCTGATGTCTTGAAGTGTCCTGAACTCATTACAGCTTTTGACTTGTTCCAGCTTTCAGATTAAAATGGTTCAGGTTACATCATTTTAAACTGCACAAAGGGTCAAGAGACCGTATCATTTCGATGAGGCCACAGTTCATTTGCTTTGGCTCAGGAAAGCCAGAGGATGAAATAAATATTAATAGTCACAGTTTGAAAGAGGGATTGCAGCTTTGGTATTACAATGAAGCAAAACATTTCATACATGATGCAGCAAAACAGTCACTGGATCTTTGCCAGTTTGAAGGAGATAGAGAGAAAATGAAGAGAAAAAAATAATTTTAAAATGCACCTTGTACCTAATGGTTTTTTTAAACTTTTCCTTGTGGCAAGAAGCAATATTTTCTTTTTGTTTCGTGTAGTTGAAATCAGTCCATTAAGAGGGTGGAAGAAAAGATTAATAGGTAAATTCAGCATGCTGCCTCCTTCATGTAGTTAATGTGCTTAATCTTACCTGGGTGATGAGATGCATTTACACTGACAATGAGTGAATAGAGGAAGAGAGGTTAAATATGTGGTTAGGGGAACAAAGTTAATGAGAGTATATTACAGGATTTTACAAAAAACATATATTACTGTTCATTTAATTTAGTCCTTGGGACAATTACATCCCTGGTGTAATCTCATTAAGCTAATGAGATCACATCAGGGATGAATTTGGCTCTTGTATTTGAAGTTTTTAAATGGTGGTGTTATTTTTTGCTCAGAATGTGAATGAGCTTTGGAAGCCTGAGAAAAGAGTATTTTTAAGGTTCATGGAGACCAGTGCTATAGGGAGGATGCAGAGCAGAATATTGAGCTAGCATTTTTAGTTCTCTTTGTCCTTGTCCAAAGCATTATTTAAAGCTTATTCATTAACTTTGCACTTCTGTATGTGGAGGAACTGTTGTCATCTGCAATCCAGAGTGTGAATGATATAAAGCACCTACCTCTCCCTAAAAAGCACTCAGGTTCACCTTTAGGCATGACTGACATCCTCAAAGTCATCCTCAGCTTCATTGATCCACTTCAATACCTTGTCAATGTTTGAGTATCTGAGTGTACACAGCTTTGGGAGTGTCTTATATAGCCACTGTGCCTGCTGACAATCTTGCAGTAGGTTTCCAAACTGAAACAAAAGCTTCCCAGCCTCTAAAACAAGGCTACTCAAATCCACCATTCATCTGCTTCTGTCTTCTGTGAGCTTGATGCTTAAAACATACACAACATACTCTTGTGCTGATTTATGGTTTTTGTCCTTGACTGTAGCATGTTCAAGTTAACTCTAACAAGCTGCATCCAAGTCCTTTCTTTTGATGACAAGACTCATATTCAACTTAGTGAAAGCTCCAACCATCAAGCTGTTGGAGTTTTATTCCATGTAAGTGACAAAGTAGTCACTGGAGCTGGGGCTTGCACCACTATTGTGGATATGTGTCTTAAACACTGGGGGACAGTAACTCTGTCTGTGGTCCCGTGAGCAAAATGTAATTCTCTGACTGGGAGAATGACATGGACCAGTAATATAATATTCAGTAACATAATATTCAGTGACTAACTGCTAAGGGCAATCTCTTATAAAGTAAATTCAGATTACTGCTTCTGTGTAGTTACAAAACAGATTATTTAGATTCAAGTTTCTCAAAGCACAGGTAAGTGATCTAAGACTGTAACTACTTGATGACTTCTCTGACTTTCTGTGGCTTTTCACTGATAGAGAAAAGTAGACATAAATGCCCTTAGAGTAAATTCATGCCTGACAATCTGTCTCACTGCAGAGAAACATCGAGTGGTGCTTCACATAGATGATGTCAGTGTGACAGGGGCATAAGCATTGACTCTGAATATTTGTCTTTGTTAAATTTGTGCACAATCCTGCTTAGCTAGTTTTTGAGGTATCTGACTGTGCCCATGTTTAATGGCTAAAGCAATAGAAATCAGAATAAGGCTGCAACGTACTAATTCTCCAATTATTCCTGTTTGTCAGAACCCACAAGAGATCCAGAGATTTCTGAGAGTTATGCCACCAAACCAAATCTGCTATACTTTGTTGGAGTTTGCTCAGTAAGATTCCATATAAAAGAAACTAAACTTCTACAGAATTTATCCTCAAACTTACACAGTAATAATCCTTCAGCATTTTTTAATTACCCTGCATTGCTCTTATTTCTCAATAAATCTGGAAATGGTTAAAAAATCCCTGTAGTTTTTTTTTCTGGTATTTTCCCGTAGATATTACAGGTATTTTCCACCTGAGAAATAATAACATTATTTCCTTCCAGCCTACCTTCTTGTTCTACTCCAGCACACTGACAATGAACATGTTCTCAGAATGCACACCCAGCTGCACTTTCCTTTTATTACTTATGACAATCTTCAGACTGCACAGGAGACATTTATTTGTTTCCCAGAGCTTATTCTTTATTTGTCATGACAGTAGCACAATGCTCAAGACCTTGATGATCTTATGTAATTTCATTTTTGCTATCAATAATACTTCAGACATATACATAAACCCCTCTCTCACCCTTACTCCCTTTCCTTATGAATGTGCTTGTGAATTTTTCAACAAGATACGTAAACCCGTCATTTTCCTAATTATTTGGATTGTTTTACCTGGTATTATAATTATATGATGTTCATTTCTGTTTTAATCTAATGCCTCTTTGCTATAGTAGAGAAGGAGGTTAGGTTATATAATGTCATTCTGTTCAACTGGATTTTGATTTTGAGTGAAGCTTGTTAAACTTTGGAATGTCTAGTCTTTGGGAAATTCTAAGATTTAGGTGTTGTTTTTTAGGTTTTGTTTTGGTTTGGTTGCTGTCGTTTTTTAAATTCCAAAATTGATCAAAATTTTGACAAGGTAATGGGAGACCAACAGATATGTTCTGTCTAGAGAGCACTGAAATACTGTGCTGACTTAGACCTGTAATTTTTTTATTTGACTTTTGACAAAAAAAAATCATCAAAAATGAAATAGAGTTTTGAAATTATCAGTATTTTTTATCAGAATTTTTTTAACAAAACAGTCCCTGAATTGGGATATTTCCAGTTCCCTGTGAATGAAACAATATTTTCTAATGGAAGAACAAATTTTTTATTTTTTATTTTTTTTTCCCATGGAAGCTTCTTGCTCTACCATGGAGCTGTTAAGGTTTTGTAAGGTGTAGAATTCAGCTTAAACCTAAGAGTAGCCTAATCTGTTCAGGAGGCATCTTGGCCCCAGGGAAAATTCAGAGGAAGAGCAAGGAAACCCTGGTGGTGTCCAGGAGGCAGGAAGGCTCCTGTCTGGTCGGGGTGGGAAGGACTGCCTGGGACCTGAGCACTGGCTCTTCCCTCTTGATTACTATATCGGGTTTAGGGTACTTAAGTAAAACAAATAAACAGAAAAAGAGGTAAAAGGGCATTCTTGGTGCTCAGATAATGATGAGAAGGGGTAAAGCATGCTATTGCAAGCCCGAGGGAGATATATGGTTACCCAAAGGTGGAAGTAAACAAAAAGGCTGAGTGAAATTTGTGTCTGTTTGAAATGCATTTCTCCTTCTTTCTTTTTAACTTGTGACATGGGGGGTGGGGAGTTAAGAGTATGGGAACACTTTATTTTGTGTTACTGAATTCAGGAGCCTTTGTGGGTTACATTTCTTCCTATAATAGATGCTTCATTTTGAGTGCTTTAACATCTATGAGGCTCCCAGTGCAGATGAATGAACTCTGCCGTCATTCCAAGCACATCACTTTTATATCTTCTTGTCAGACAGTTACAGTTATTAACTGCAGCATTTAAAATTCACTTTCTTCTTCGAAGAAAGCCCCGACTATAAGATAGAACAAATTACAAGTAGTATGTATAGTGCAGCAGTGTTAAAACTGCTGTCAGCATCCCAACGTGGCCATATGTCTGACATAAAGTACACAAAAGAAAGTGTTGAGGATTGGAACACAGTCTAATGATAAGTAGACCGTTTAAACAATAAGCCTCTCAAGTGAGCAATATACATTCTGTTCTGTTTTTCTTACTTTGTGCTGCTTTAAATCAAAGTCCACGGGTCTGCTATTGCTGGGAGGTTGGACATGTTGTCTGCAAGTAAATCGGCCCTCTGCCAAGTAACTAGAGCTCGCTCTTGGTAAAGGAAGAACATTGTTCACTAAAATAGTTTGTCTTTTGATGCCAAAGGAAATCAAATTGTAATCAAGGGCTGAGAACGGACTGAAGTCATAAAGGCTGGCTTGCCTCAGACTTTGGCAGCCTCACTTGTTCCCAGGCATATTAAATATAATTTACGTTTGCAGAGGGGAGAGGCTTTATTGCACTGGAAATTTGTTTTAAATAACACTTAAGTGAAACGTTGTCAGGGGCAGCCAAGGATACACTTCTACTGTCATTTAGGCTGCTGAAAATCCAGAATATGTTCATGGGCTTTACCAGATTTGTTCTGAACTTACTTCTGTGTAAATGGATATTTATGGTCAATGTTGATAAAACAATCACATTTCCTAGGTTCTGATCCACCATGCTGGGTGGAAAGTTCATGATGAAAGGCTTACCTCGGTTACAGAGATTGTTTATATGTTTTTCTTACATTTTATCGTGCATGTGAAAATTCACATTAACTATTAATAACCATCTCCGGATGTAAAATCATGAACAGTGGATAGGATGGTTGAATTTTGTCCTTGATCTTTAACGTATGAAGTGGAAGCAATTTTACTGATAATTCCTGTGTGTAAAATGTTGAAGTTTAAAATCTATACTTTATGGTTTCAGAAAGTAACTTTAGAAACACTTGAACATACCTTTTTTCTTGGTTTTGTATTTCTAAATAAATTTATCTTTTGGAACAGTAAGACTTACTTTTATTTCACCATGGAATTACAAACTAATTTAAAAATAGCTTCTTCCACGAAGTGATAATTCTACTTTTCAGCATCTTGCTCATGAGTAGCCAGCTGAGGGAAAATATTGTTTTAATTCTTTGCATACTTTTGGACAAGAAATTTTTCTTCTAACCTGACACCATAATGTAGGTTACATCTGAAACTTGTTTTATACATTTGCACTGAGTCAAAGCAATGGAATCTGCCAACTGAAAAGTAAAAGGACTTCCATGAGCATCTAATTTAAGATTATATTATCTCTCTTGTTTTGCAACTTTGTCACGTTACATATAGCATTTGTCAGCAAATTCAATGTAGTTCTGTATATACTACATAAAGGGAAATTTGACCCTAGGGAAAACCATAAAGGATGATTAAACTACCAAACAAATGTTTGGGTAGCTGCTGTCTTTAAAATGTTTTTGTTTTTGTTTTGTTTTTTTTTTAGGGTGTTTTTTTTTCAATCTTTCTGTTGGAAATAATATTGAAACAGCATTCTTCCGCCTTAAAATGGCAATATTTGGATAAATTTGCACACCTTACCTCTGTTAAAGTAACAGTTGACATTTGAAGCAATTTAAGGTTAATTCTGTTAGAAGACTCAGACCTTGCTGACTAATTTGGTGGTCGAGCACAAGATTTTAATAACCTTAAGCATATGTTTTCTGTGACTCAGTGCTTGAGAGTTAGGCATCTGCCTATGAAGTTTCTTAAAGCTCTGCCCCTGTCTGCACATCTATTTATCTAAGTCTTGATGATGCCTAACATCTGAATGACTACTTTAATGCCCAAAGTCTGTCACCGCAGAGTAATCTATAGCCTCATGACTAAGCTTTTTTTTTTTTTTTTGGAGGATCCCTTTAAACTATGTGTTGCTCATGTGTTCTGTACTAGACATGTAATTTAATTTGACTCAGGGCAGTGAATCCTAATAAAAGGAAAGGTGTCTTGAAGATATGACCTGCATTTCCCACCATTGCCTGGGTCCTTGTGTGAGTCTAACCCAAGGCACTTAAAAATAGCTTGATGAAAACGTAAACAAAACCTAACATTTCCTGGAACCGGAACCCTCACTTTTCCAGAATGGAAGTAGAATTTAAATGCATTCTTTTCTAAACAAAATTAATTAGATTGCACTGTTAATAGTCAATAATTTTAAGGCAAAATATATGATATTGGCAGAGAAGAGCAAAATATCAGATTTTTTTATGAAGAAATAAGAGTCAATAACTACAGAAGGTTTGAAAGTACTTACTTATGGTGTTAACAACTATTACAAGGGAAAAATGACGAAGTAAAACTGTTTTTACATCATTCCAGAATAAAAGTACCAAGACTATCAATTGCAACCTATGGCTGTCCTTTTTCCCAGCTGTAATGCACATTTGGAAGATATATAGTAAGGGTTCAGAAACTACAAAAGACAGGAGGGTGACTGAAGAGGTAAATGCTATGACACTCAGACATGAACTAAGTTTCCTGGCACTTTTAACAGCCACAGGCACTCATGGGGATTTCACAGATTGGTAGTTACTTCAAAATAGTCCATGTCAGTGAATAATACCACGTGATTGTGGAGCATAGACTTTTGAGACTAATAAAAGCAGGACACCACTAAAAAAGCAACCAGAGTAGGAAGACATTCCAAAAAGTAACTGGAGAAACCTCAGGACATGTGATCCCTTAAGTACATGCAGGGATCAACCTGCTATCTGAGCTTGTATCTGTGGGTCCTGTGAAGATCTGCAGCTCATATGGATACATTCTGAAGTCAGTGAGATGCTCTGAGACAGCCTCATGCTCTCTGAAGAAGTCTACACAAAGAGCCTTTCACAAAATGACTTCAGGATCCAAGGCTATCTTCAATATTTCCTTCTCTTGCACTGCACAATCCTGTATTGCGCTTTTCAAATGCTCTCAAACTTTCTGTTGCTTTTCTTTTCCTTCCCTTTCAGTCAAACAATGCAATACAATGCATTCAGATGTTAATAGGACCATTTCTGTATTTCTTGAAAAAGGAGCAAACACACTGCTTAAAAAGTTTTTACTTTTATATATAGATAGGAGTATAGAGATATTTATACTTTGTTATGTTTTCTGCCTTCCCTTTGTATTGTCTTGTAAACATGTCCTGAACTTGATGCTTCATTTCTGAAAACAATGGGAGCTGGATGCTGACTTCAGGGGAAGCAAATGAAAGAGCCATCTTTCTATTGTTGCAGCTTTCTTAAAAAAAAAAAAAAAGTTGAGGCTTTCACAAATATTCTTTGAAATAGATACGCATATTGCAAACAAAATAGGAGCAGAAGGCCATATTTTATTGCTTAAACTGTAATTACTATCCCATCCACTCATAACAAGGGTAATGCCAGGAAGCAGGGAGAGACAGATATAAAAGACAGTCCAGCTGAGTGTGAAAACAAAAATGTGCAAGAGATTCAAAGCTTATAGCCTGACTCTACCCACACGCCACCGTTAACTTGTCTGTAGATGCTCTTCAGCAAATTAGCTGGCAATAGCCCACTATGTATTTGGGCATTGAACAGCTCACCATCTTTCTGCAGTAGGAAATTGGTCCAACTGCTGCAGAGACTGGGCAATCTATTTCTGTCAGCTTACACTCTTCTGCTGGACTTGTGTTTTTTCTTCTCAGGACACCCAAAGCCAGTCAGCTCAAACTTAACAGCTGTTCAAATTGCCATATGCTTTTAGAGGAGACAAAAATGAATGCGTGCCAGCATTTTGGTAGAGGTTACAATGAAGTTAACTCATTTTGACAAAGAGATCCCCCCCCTCAACACACTAAGACTTGGTAATATGGGAAAAACATGGCTGATAGGAGTAGAATTACTAGCCTGTCATCTTAACAATGGACTTTTGGAAATGTGTTCCCTCCTCGGGAAATGATTTTCCTGCACAAGGTTTTGTCTTTGAAAATGTACAAAATACAGTTATAACAGAAAAGTACATAAATGATAATGTTTTAAGATCTGTAATGTTCATATTAATTATTCTACATTAGTTAATCAATCATCATTCCCAAGTTAAGAAACTATTTTTCATCAGTCAGACAATCAGGTGACATAGGCCCCATAGTGATGTCACTAATTAAAACCATCTGAAACTCATGTACAGGTATACATCTGTGTGGATATGCATACATCTGTATTATGCCTAAAACCACACACCTCTCTATATAAACACCAAGTATAATTTGAAATATTTTTTCTTAATTAAAATACCATTCAGACTAAACATATGTCTGTTACTTCTTTTATGGGAGCAAATAATTTTTCTTTATTTTTTGTGATTTCCTGAGTTGGAATTGAGTGAAATACAACATCTCAAATCAGCTGCACTGCAAATACTCAGTTTATATGACCTATAGAAAACATAAGCAGGCAAATTTTCCTTTTCCTCTCCTGAAAATCCAATGCCATGAAACAGTGAATAAAAAAAGGTCTTGCCATGCAATGGTAAAGGAAGCAGGGATCTTGATAATGCAGGCCCATGATACAAATAACTGAATTATTTCAGCCAAAGTAAATTAAAGCAAACAAACAAACAAATAAAGAACCCAAGCTCAAAATTCCCACTCCAGATCAGGTGTTTGTTCCACAGAATGCCAGAAGCCATGTCAAGCAAAGCATAAAAAATTCAAGAGACTTATTTTGGAATGTGTCAAAAGCAAACATGAAATTTTATTCAAAGGCAAATATATTTGTTCACTGGAATACATTATAATACTGGCTATTCAAATTTTTGTTCAAGCTCAAGGTTCTAATATAAACCTCCAAACTCTCAATACAGATTTTTTTGCCTACATATATACAGATAACGTTAAAGTTATATAGTACTCATCCAAACATTTTCCACGTATATTTTCATTCTTTAGACACTACCCTTTAACTGATAAATTCCTTGAATGCAATGAATCTGGGTGATAAATAGAGGTTTGCAAAACAAGGAAAACTGCTGTAGCAAAGTTGTCTACTTTTCCAGTGAAAAAAATAATAAAAAAAAAAGACTTTTGACTACTTCTAAAAATAAGTCTCTGTGACAGAAATATTAATGAACAATGAATGGTAGCATTTTTGGATGCTACCAAATGGTTTTGGAATGGTAGCATTTTTGGATGCTACTCAATGGTTTCACACTTGAGTGAAACCATTGAACAGTACCTACTATACACCTCTCTTGCTCAAAAATACTTTTTGCGTTTCCCTATGATAACATAGACTTTTCAATATCTTCTTATTGTGTAGAAGAGATTCATAGTATGTCTTCTGCTTTGCAGTTCCTAAAGAACATGCAAGGCACACAAGCTTAAAATTCAAAGAAAAAGGATAGCTTGTTTTCTCTACTGTATTAAGAAAGGATGAATAACTGTTGTGTACCTAATATGCAGAGACATCTTAGTATAACAAGATACAGCTTAACTCCTAGAGTCCTTGTTATTTAATCCATTTAGTTCTGCCCAGGGATCACATGAATTTATGGAAACCCCCTGCTACCCTCTTTGTTGACTTCCATCCCTGCTGGGAGATCCCCATCTGCTGGGAAGTGAAACTCTGTCCTGAACTTTACCTCATTTAACGGAGTGCCACATGT
The DNA here is from genome assembly GCA_004320125.1 of Scolopax mira. Lineage (NCBI taxonomy): Eukaryota > Metazoa > Chordata > Aves > Charadriiformes > Scolopacidae > Scolopax > Scolopax mira. Next base: position 22,538 of record BJBW01002806.1, read on the forward strand.
AAATCCAACTTCTTCATTTATTACTTTGACAGAGCAGATGGCATCAGGCTTTTAAAAGACTGTAATGTTGCTTAAAACCAGATATATTTGTAGAAATAATAGTTTTAGCTGCTTCAATTTTAGTGCTTGATTTTTAGGAAAAGAGTCTGACACAGGCAATTAAATTTTTGAGCCATCAGTAGTTAGTGATGCATCATAATTTAGCTGTTTTCAGAAAATCATATTGTGACCAAATAATCATTCATTAAGACAGAAAATACTTTTTTAATGGAAATTTGAGTCTCATATTCGGTGGCTGATATGAGTGACTAGTTTTCTAATAGCCTTAATCACTGGAGTATTTCTTTACTTGTTCATTTAAGCCCATTAATGAAAACGTATGATGTTAAGTCTAGTATCTACTAACCCTTGATGACTGTTTTGACTTCCAGCATTGTCCTATAAATAACTGCGAATGACATGCACCGAAAATCAAAGAGTATTATTTCACTGTGATTAAAGAGAACAGGTTCACCCAAGACTTCCTTTTCATCCAGTAAGAGCACAGAGAAATTAATTGTTGGCTTGAGTCAGATGTAATGTATTTCAAAATGTCTTGTCCTTAAAAATCTTACCCTAAATGCATAATTCAGGTTTTAAAAATAACCCGAAAACTTAACCACAGCCACTGAGTTTGCTTATAGAAGGCACATAATGGGGTGGGGAACATCATGCACCATCACAGCATCTTGGGCTTCAAGACTACAAATACTGTAAATTACTTGTCCTCAAGATCCAGTCTAATGGTTTATTCATTTGGCTGTTTGTTTATATTCAGTGAAATCTGAAGAAGGAAAAGAAACCTTGCCTAGCCAATGCTGACTGTGCTTTTCTAACTTAAAATATCAGCTAACTTGATGCTCCGAAAATTCAAAGAGCATGTATTTAACTGATATAACTCAGATCTTTGGTCATCTTCATCTTGGCCATGGGCCTTGAGATCATATTATAAGTATTATGACCAAAGGGCACTGGTTGTTGGCATGACATTTGTGTTCTGTCATGCAATCATGTCATCTTGTATGGCAGCTTCAGGGTCAGACTTCATATGAAGTGAAGAATCTGTGTTCTTTGCTATAAATTAAACAAATACCTATAATATGCACGTCCTCAGTTTTAAGTCAGGTGTTCTAAAGTACATATGTGTATGCCCTAATGTCAGACACTGTGTTTCATAATAGGTTTTTTCCTTTCTGATGATAAATAACATTGCTTAGAAACAAGGATGTCTTGTCCCCAAAGGACTTTCGTTATGAACTGTCTAGGCCTCCTCTGCAACTTATGCTTGTCAAACTTTCATGATACAACACCTTGCTTTTGTTGATCTTCTGGAGAGCATACCAAGAGAGGTTGTCTCTCAGTGTAAAGTGTAATTTCCTTTAATATAAATTGTATTATATTTAAAAGTTTAGTTCATATACTGGAAATTTCTTAAGCTTTAATATCATGATATGTATGATATACATATCATACATAACCCTTTACCTTAGTTTCAGATAATTTTTAAGATTCTTCAGTTAAAATTTAAAATGTGCCATTTCCTGCATGAAAAATGCCTTAGGAAGACAATGCTGGTGGCAAATTCCTTTGCAACAATTTTTTACAATGTGATATGCAGAAAAGTGATGCAGCAGAGTGAAAGTCAGAGAGCCTCTGTTCTTATCAAATAAATCCACTAGGAAAATTGGAGTCAGGTGTGGCTATTCCTGCTTTGCTCTAAAAGCTCAAGAGTATGCCTCTCTCTTATCAAGGCAACTCCAGTAGAGTGAGCAGCAGTGATCTTCTCCTGCCCCACTGCTGCTGCCTATAAAAGTGATAGGAAATCAGCGAATAAAAGTGAGTATGTATAACATAATCCAGTGGAGAAACTGGACTGTAGTGGGAGGCAGTTATGGTAATATGAGGAGCTGTGAGGCCTGGGGAGAGGAAAGCAGCCGAGTCCTGGTAGTGCAAGATGTGCTGGTATTTATGTACGCATGGTTCATTTTGGTACAATCCAACCATGGTTGGCTTACAACGGAATCAAAATGCCTGGCCTTTCTTGCATTTGAGAGGCTGTAGACTGAACTTTAGTAAGGAAAGTGTTATTACTCAATGTGAAGAAAACTGGTGGAATCAGGATCTAAATTTTTTTTCCTAAGTTGTTTAGGATTATCCTTGTCTCCTTCTTTGTAATTTATGCTTAAAACAAATGTAAAAAATGCAGCACATATTATTTACATAAAGAAAGAAATGTAATATCTAATGAAAGTTAACACTGTGTGGAATTTAAAGAGAAAAGAAAAGAAAATCCCCAACACAATTGCGCAAGGGTTTAAAAAAGCCCTCATGACAGTAAACCAGCTGCTTCCTTCCCTGAATCGTTGTGTGTAGGCAGTTTATGGTATTTCGGTAATTCTGATCTTTGTTTAACTACACGGTTATGTGTCAATAAAATGAGAAGCCTAAACAAGTAAAGCAATCATTCTGTGTACAACTAGTTAAAATTCATGGCTAGCAGGGAACAGATTGCCACAGGAAAACCCTCAGCCTGTCCATCTACTGGTACCCTACCACCAGCAGAGCTCCTTTTATTCAAGCTTCTCCCCGTGGCTGCCTCCAATTCTTTTGCAAATCTTCCTCTCCCCTCACAAATTTATAGCCCATTGATGACTTTCTGTGGGTGGCTTGAAACATCTGGGTAGCAATCCTTCCGTCAGTGTCCTGCACCCTCCCGTTAAACAATGGTGTGCAGGCCGCAGGCCTCGCCACCATGAAAACCGTCAGGAAGAATGGAGCTGGTTAACATGTATATTCATTACCCACGTTCAATTAGGGGACCGAGCAGAGGTGGAGGAACTCAGGGTCTTACTTTGTCAGCCTCGGAAAAAAAATTCCTGCGATAGTTACATCATGTTTCAGTAGACTAATTCAGTTTAGGCGATGCTAATTTCCTCTTGGATGTCAGGTCTATCATTACCAGCTGCCACATTTACAGGACATTTTGCTGTAGATTCAGGCCGAGCTGGTTGAACTCATATATCTCAAGGCCGTCAGCATGACAGACAGGGGAATGTCTCAAAAGATACAAGCAATTAATTTACAGGAATTTTAAATTTAAATTAATTTAATGGATTTTAATGGAGAGGGCAACTTTTCCTGAGAGTCTTAAAAACATTAGATGGCATGGATAAAGATTCCTATTGAACTCTAAATTTAAATATTTCCCAACAAATGTCTGTATTTCTAGGGATTTGTCTGAAAAGCTATGTCTTTTAGTAGAGACTTTTTTTGCTTTAGGACAACTGGGCAATTTGAGAGAAGGAAGAGTAAAAGGAACTTACTTTTTTTTCTAGATAACATAGTCATGTTAGGAGATTAAATTAGATTTTCAGTTACAATAAATATTCTTTGGAATTTTTATGTTCTCCCCCTGACCACCCTATATATGGGTATCTGAGGGTGTTTACTGATAGGCAAAGGGAGATATAGCATATTCTTCCCTTGCATCTATGTCATTCAAGGGACATAGTTCCTGAATGTGTTCCTGAATGACACATGTTAAATTAGTTATTTTACTGACATCTGTTGTACCAGAGTGATGTGTGTTTAACTTTCTCATTGTTGGACCAGCCAAGTGCTGCATGTCATATTCCTCACTGCAAACTATGAATGCAGGAGGTATCAGAGTTTACAGATATCAGTAAATTCTGGGCGAAACTTTTCTCCATATCTAGACTAATACTCTTAATTTAGTATGTCACGATTAGCTACTTAAATTCTATAAATGATTTGAGTATATTGTCATGTTCTCTTGTATAGCTGCTGTATTAATTTTTTGAAAATTTGGCCAAAGAAAGGGTCAAGACAATTTTTTTTTAATACGATGTTGAGCAATTTCTCAAAAGATGTTTATGCAGATGGGTTTTGTGATACCTCTTTCCTGGCACTCACTCCCCTCCCCAGAAAAGAGAAACAGAAAAAACCAGCATCCTCACACTATAACTTGGACTGTGTCATCCCTTGCAGAACTTTTTTCCTGCCTTAATAACATGTCTACGTCAGGGTAATCTGCTTCGTGTTGGTGTTCTAGGACAATAGATCTGTGATCTTACAAGAAGCACTACAGATCCACCCAAGTGGCAAAGCAGCAGTAGTTGGTAATCATACCAATCTATGATTACCTGCAGAATAGTAAATATGTCAGGCGATGAGGCTGATTTACAGTTGGTATTGATGGGCCATGAACTTGTGCAATAGCATACAGACATGACTGACCTGTTAAGCTGTAACTGTTTTTCTTCAGCATGTGCTGAAGAACAACAATGCCTATTAGTCTATTTTTATAGAGCGAGGACTACTAGCAGGTGCTATAAGTCTCTCCAGAGAGTCTCGGTACAAAAATGATTAACTGATTGAGACAGGAGTTTGAGCACACACACAATTACTGTGTATCATTGCAGAGAAGACAGTGTACATAATATTAGCCAGGCTAGGAAACTGCCTTGGAATCAAGTATCAAATACTTAGAGCAAATCATTAAGACTCAGTCTACAGTGCAGGAAAATGTCTTTCTGTAAGAAAGAATAATCAGTTTGCGGTCATTCACGGAATAGAAAAACTTGCTAAATTTACTGAGAAAATTGTTTGTCTCTTTCTACAGAAAATGTGCATAAACAAATGTTAATCCATGCATTAGGATAAGGTTATTATTGAACAAAATATAAGTCATATTTAAGAACATGATAGATATCACGACTTTTAAAAATACTTTTTGTAGAAATGTGCTTTCATACTTCAATATTTTATTTATTTTGTCAAAAACCCATGACAGGTATTTAAATTAGAATAATAAGTATTAATTTTCAACTAAAGCTACTCATGTAAAAACCTACTAGCAGCATATTTTTAGTGCTAATTGATCAATAAAAAATAATTTTCAAGGCAATTCATTTATTTAGTGGTAACTATAAATTATACACGAATGTATGCATCTCTGAAGAGTAAACAAAGGTGTATGTTTTAGTCCTTTATGAAACATCTTCAGTAAATTCCTGTAGGATAAATATTTCATTGATTGGCATTTGTCTACACTTAAAACAAAGGGAAAAACAAGGGAAAAAAATTCCCTGAGGCACATCCCCTGAGGACTGAGGAATTTCTTTCTTTTATCTATTGTGGGTGTAAACACTACATCTCACCCTTCCAAACTAAAGCTTTTGCTCCTGAAATTAGAGATACTTTGCTCTTCTTGTCACATCCCAGCTCTCTGTGAAGAGAGGTCCTCTAAGGAGCTTCTGCTTATCTTGTTTTACTTTGAAACCTGTTCAAAGGAAAGAAGAAAGCCTAGTTAGCTTGAGACTAGATCATTTGGCTTGCTTATGGAAAGGCTTCCCTTTAAAGATAAGAGCCCTTAGAATGTATCAGATAATTTGAGTTAAACTTTCAGGTTGTATGTCTTACTGTTAGTCTAAGTGCTTCCGTGGCTGTCTGCTCTTGCATGTGAGCATATCACAGTTACTCAGTTTTGTCATTATAGTATCCCAGTGAGATAAGAAAATGTCTTTATTTTGTGCCTGGGGAACTGAATCACAGGGTAGGTGAAGAATCTCCCCTGAAATCAAATGGAAACTCTGTGGGAAGTTCTGTGGATGATACTGGGTACTAAAACTAGGTCTGGTGTCCTAGATCAGTGCTGTCTGCACAAAAACAACCTTTCTTTTACTTTTGTCAACTATGCTAACACCTAGTAAGTGTTTTTTGTTGAGAATCATGTCCAAATCGTGCACAGACCTGAGTTAGCAGCAGTGCTGATTTGGTAGAGGTACAACATTTTAAGATACTACTCACATGTACAGGCACGTTTTTGTAAGATGTTTAGTGCTGTGCATTCTTTAATGATTTGACTACATATTAAGGGATGTAGCCTTCTGAATAAACTTTTGTGGCTTCCAAGGCAAAATAAAATTGTATATTCCCTTAAAGTTGAAATTAAAAAATATTGAAATTAAAAAACATGTTTGTTCAGATTTTTGAGATAAGGACATGTAATGATTTACCATGATTCACTAACCTTAAATTGCACTAATATGATGACTTTATTGCTGAATTTGCACTGCTATAATACAGCTACTCTGGATCAAAATGAAAGCATCTCCTTCAGTAGACAGGAGCAGAATCCAGAGTGATGACTCCTTCTACCCCCAAAAGGCTGCAAAAATGTGATTCTGGATTAACATTTACGTATGCTTAGCAAGAACTATTGAAAGCTAGAATCTGTTAGTGTTGCACATTATTTTTTTTTTCAGTTTAAAGAGGATATTATCTATGGCAATTCATGAATTCAGTTAAGAGAAAGTATGTGAAGCAAGTTCTTTGCTTCCCTGTGTCTGCTGCAGTTACCAGTAACAAGAAAGGGAATGACAGGATTTGATCTGAGCTATGTTACAGCAGAGCAACATCTCCTGCAGAAGCCCATCCCTGCTCATTTGTCTGTATGAATGACATGGGGAGGGAGAAGGTGCAGTCTATGTTCTCTCTTGGGCTACAGGTTTCCAATGGCTCCATATGTAGTGACTGTGGCTACTGATGATTCCTGTGTGCTTGTCACAGTACTTATACTAAGGGTCTGTATGGCAGAATACAGAAACTGCTACCCAAATGGTCAGGCACCCCCGTGAAAGTATCATGACATTGGAGGAAAGTCTTAGAAGCAAAATGAAGTACTGGCATTTCTGTGCCAGTTTGGTGAAGGATTTGAAATCCCCATCACCAGAAATGGTTGTGCCATTTGATAGGAGTAGCACAAATGTAGTGATATGGGCTATATCCTATATAGTGTGCCTATATTTATGTATATATACACTCATATGTATATATAAATATATATGTATGTATTTGTTCAACTGTACTTTTTTTTTTTTCCTATACTTTTATTCCACAATTAGAAAAACAAGTGTCAAATTGATAGAAGGTCATATTCTCCTACACTGCCTTTGGAATCTCACTTACTCAGTAGTTAGACAAAAGTTATTTCAAGCATAAGCGAAGTATCATAAACTATATTCTCCCATTGTTTTTTCTGTGGCAAGCAAATTGTTTCTTTGTGCTAGTAGACATTCCACTTTTTTAACATTCAACTTGTGACCATCATTAACTCTTAGGCTGACAATGAAAAGAGCATTGTAAATTTTTGGTTAATGAAAGATTACTTTCCTAGGTATTTGTCTAACATTAGGCACTGGACTGAGCAGCCAAGTCGTCTTGTTTCTATTCTTGGCTGACTGCTTGGCAAATTTATTGATTTTCACTGAATTATCACTGAATTTCACTGAATTTTTTTAGAGTTGAAAGGGACCATAGAGACCATCTAGTCCAACTCCCCTGCTGAAGCAGGATTGCCCAGAGCTAGAGCATGTCACTCAGGACTGCATCCAGACGGGTCTTGAAAACCTCCACAGAAGGGCACTCCACAATCTCCCTGGGCAGCCTGTTCCAGGGCTCCATCACCCTCACTGTGAAGAAGTTTTTTCTCATATCTGAGTGGAACCTCCTACATTCCAATTTATGCCCGTTACCCCTTGTCCTCTCACTCGCAACCACTGAAAAGATTCTGGCTCCCTCCTCCTTCAAACCACCCTATAGATACTTATAGGAATTTTAGGGTTTCAGTGTCAAGTGTTTTCAGTGTGTAATCACACTGTTTCTCATGTCTAATGGCTCCAGTGCATTTCCATAATCTTTCCTAATCAGTTCTGAACATGGCTGTCATGGTTTAACCCCAGCTGGCAACTAAGCACCACACAGCTGCTCATTCACCCCCTGCCGGTGGGATGAAGGAGAGAATTGGAAGGGTAAAAGTGAGAATTGGAACGGTAACAGTGAGAAAATCTGTGGGCTGAGTTAAAAACAGTTTAATAATAAAAAAGAAGTAGTAATAAATAGTAATATTAGTAATAGTAAGGAGAAAGGGAAAAATAACAAAGAGAGAGAAAAATATAATCCAAGAAAGACAAGTGATGCAAATGAAAATAATTGCTCAACAGCAACTGACTGATGTCCAGCCAGTCCTTGAGCAGTTCCTCCCCGTCAACCTTCCCCCTAGTATTGTTGCTGAGTCTGAGATCATATGGTTCAGAATATCCAGTTGTGTCCCCTCCCAGCTTCTTGTGCACTCTCAGGCTACTTGCTGAATGGGCAGTCTGAGGAGCAGAAAAGGCCTTGGCTCTGTGCAAACCCTGCTCAGCAATAGCTAAAACACCTCTTTATTATCAACATGGTTTCTAGCACAAACCCAAGAGATAGCCCTATACCAGCTTCTATGAAGAAATTTAATTCTATCTCAGCCAAAACCAGTTCAATGACCCTGCAAGCAGTCCAGATACCCTGCATGCAAAGCAGAGATGTTATAACTGTTGTCTCATTGAGCTTTAACTTCTGATACTGCTGTACTTTCCTCCACAGTCTCACTCAGATCTTTCAAAAGTAACACTGGATTCAGTTTGTGGTGGCATCATCTTCTCTCATAATACATTACTTCTCGGGTAAATAAACTTACCTTTTATAGACAGTGAATACTTGTAACAGTTGCTATGTAAAACTTAGTAAAATCAAATACTTTAAATATAACAGCAAGATACTGCAGTATTACTGTGTACCCTCAGGCTTCAGTTCTGTTTTACAGCATTTTTTTCAGGTTATGTGTACAAGAGTGACAATTTACTGAATTAGCTCTGCTCTGGCTACCTGACTTGTGGCAGTGTGGAGAAATTTACAGTGATGTCAGTGAATGGAGAAGATTCTTAACATCTCTAAACACGGAACATTTGTGTTATGCTTCAAGTTTGCAAAAATACAATTACTGTTTCTTTCCCCCCCTACATTCCTACTATCTAAATAGATACTGGACTATGTTTTCTAGATTGACATAATAAGTTATACCTGGAAATACAATTGAAATGTGCCAATTTTACACTAGTTGAGGATCTAATTCAGAAATTAAGCAGAAAACATAATCTGAAGGTAATTCTGAGAATGATATCACTCTGCAGAGATCTTTCTGTTTAGCCTATTTTGTGCCTGCAAAATTTGCATACAGATTCAAAGTTCTGGGAAGTTAGAAGGGAAGAGTTACGAGGAAGGCTTACCTAGTACAAAAGCAAAATGGTGTGTAAATTCCTCCTGTGCAGCCATTAGATACCAGAACTTGTTGTGCAATGGTGATTTATTGTGGGAAAGAATAAGAAAGATTGTGTGTATAAATCAGAGTGTTAGCTGAGCTGTGGCTCAACTTCAAAGCCTTCACACTTCCTTCCCTCTACTTTTTATTCTATTCTACAGAATTTTTTTCCCAGTGAAAACTGCCTTTCTCCTTCATCTGTGTGTTACTCAAGGTCTATCTTCTTGGGTACTTTAAACACCCCTGGTTATAGCAGGGGTTTTGAACTTTTGCTTTAGATTCTGTGTAACTATCAATGTCTTCCTTGGGAATGTTATAGATACTCTGCTGCACGGCTGAGAAATGGTGAACTGCTTCCAAAGGACAGTCTTCATTGCTCTGAAACAACAAGGGTCATATGATAGAGTATCCATTTAAAAACACAAAACAGAACAACTTAAAAGTGAGGCAAAATAAATAATGCAGCTTCATGTAGCACCTGATGTCCAGCTGTCTTTGCCTCTGCAGATGCAGTTGGCAGAATGACTGAGCAATAATTACCAAAATTATTTGGTAAAAAACCAAAATTTTTTCCTAACTTCTCTTGAATGAACAAACTACTAAAAGAATATTGTTCACTTGTTGGAGAGCAACATCAGAATATTAAAGTGGGTAATATCACCATAAACAAATACTTTTTTTTTTCCTTTACCTCTTATTAGTCTTCAGTGACTTCAAGGTTAGCCTAGGGGTGGGTTTTTTCATGGGGGGAGGAAGCAAGTTGAGAAAGACTAAAGGCCCTCTGAAGATGGGAGAGTATTTTCTGTCTTCTACCTGTGATTTTTAGCAAAGGACAAACTAATGAATGTGTAAGCATGCAACCATGACAACAGTACAGGAAGAAAAAGCCTCATTACCCACCAAATTGCTGAAATTACTATTCTCATAGGTTTCTACTGAAGAGATGCTGTTTTCCCTAGACTGAGTTCCTGTTATTTGTCCAGACTGTAGACTTTTTGTAACTTTTGTTCACTTTTCATCTCTCTAATAAACACTTGCTTGAAAGTGTTGAATCTTGAAATTCAAAGGTGTGATTGTAAAGTCATAGAATCCTACCTGTGAAAATGTAAATTGTGTAGTTGTCAAATCAGGTTTTGGCAGCACTTGCAAAACTTACTCAGGATGCTGTTTCAAACTGGAATCCATGCTGTTGTTGGTCCTTCATTATTAATTGATGTTGGTCTAACCAAAATAGCTCGGTAAGAACTCTTTCAGGCAAGCCTGCATGAGTTGTGACCTCATCTTTGAATTGCAGTATAGGTATGTACTTTGTCACAGGTTCTACCTGTTCACTAACCACTTCCCATTGGTATGTATGTGGTGCCCAGTATTGAATGCAGACTAAAAAATATTTGAAATAGTATATGACTTAAGGGGCTACTTGGGTGTCAGAAATCCTTACATACAGAAGGAACTAAAGTAGCTTTTCATTTACTTTTGCAAGGCAGAGGGAAGTTATGGGTGGATGACCTTTAATCTCTTTTACATTCAGTCAAAGTTTTTGCAGAACAAGGACTGTTTTAGCTGTCTAGAGAGGACTGCATGGCATGGTCTTACTAAAGAAGATCACCTTAATTTTGGTGATCTTGCTTTGTTCTTTTGCCATTGTAGAATAGATTAAATTCAGTGATATCGTTCCTAACCAGAGACAGATTCATGCTACTGTTGAAGGGACTTTGGACCATAGAAGTGAAACAGCTTGTTCAAAACCACACAACCAGGAAGGGTCTATGGGTGGGACAGAACAGGGAAAGTTGGTTTGGTACTTTGTTTGCCCATAGAATTTTGCAAGAAATTCTATCAGAAGACATTTCAGAGAAAATCTGTTTTCTGCCTTTTTTTTTTTTTTTTTTTACTTATTTGTCTTTCCTTTCTGTCTCCACTTTCTGTATTGTCATTTGGTTGCATTGATGTTATCAGACTTTGGTATACCTTGATCTCATTATAGTCTAATAATTCTCAGGCTACCTGTATGCTACATCTGTGAGCTGAATTAAGCATGTCATCTTACAGGTCATAATTTAAAACCATAAATAAAACTCAGTGTAACAGTGATCCCTGCAGTAACCCACTAGCCATGTCTCTACAGGCTAAAACATTGTCATTTATCATTAGGCTTTGTTTACTGTACTCACTTACCCTCACTTCTACCATAAAAATCCTATAGTTCAGGCACTAGCTGCCAGTAATGAGAGTTAAGACATTTAGATCATTGCTGGTCAGCCCAGTACCTTCGTCCTTCCTGGAAATGGTTGCCAAAAGAAAAGGTTAAGAGTTGCACAGTAACAAGGTCATAAGATACAGAAGGACAGCAATACAAGGGGGAGGAAAACAATAGCAAGGACAGCTGGGAGAGTTGAAATAGTAAAAGTTTGCTTGAGAGAATAACATCAGTGGCAGTGACATCAATAGGAAATGGGAACAGTTGTGAGAAAGAAAAAAAGCAGATAATTAGAAGAAAAGGAAGTGTTGGCATAGAAAGAACCCAGTATTGTGTACAATTAAATCTGTATTACACATCTAGAAAGCCATCTCTTCAGAGGTTAAAAAGAAAATAAAATTGGTGGGATAACTGTACTTAACAGCTGGCATTTTATTTCAATTAAAATTAAAAAAAAAACAAAGCAAAACAAAAATAAACATGCAGAAAACCTCTTGTATTGCTTTTTTTTGTCTAAAACAGTAAGCCTATAAAGGTTCTCAATTATGGAGTTCCAGTAGATCTCAAATGGAAGAGTACCACTGTATGTTACCAAAGGCCTGAGCTGGAGATGTGATTGCTTAATATAGATAATCTAATATTGTGAACTGCATTAAAGATATCTTGGGATGGTAATTTAAGGAGAATTTTGTGTAATAACATTTGTCACTGTATTCTGCAATATTAAAGAAGAGGCATATTTTGAATTATTAAGCTTTAGTTCTCTCTTGAGATGTAAATCAGCTGAAGTTTCAGTTCAAATAAATCTTCTCCAAAACCTCTAAGGACTTCTCTTTTCCTCCCATACTCCCCCCAATTCAATTGCATTCTTGATTACCCTCCAAAATCTATTAATTTATGCTGATTGTTAAATATCCTCTCCCCATTTCCACTAACTACATCATTATCAGCCTTACTGCAGCAGGACCATTTATCCTGTCCTTCACTGTACTCTCATATTACCATCCCTACTCTCCTCCAACCACTGACCTTCACCTTCTCCACTGGCTCCACTATCCTTTCTACTGTCCAAATCCTCTTCCCTGTTTATTTATGTCTGATCTAATTTTGAGTTTTACTAAACCTCTGCTAGGTGTGAGGTGATGAATACTGAACCTGAAGATTGCATGTTACTAAATTTTCAGAAGTTCTAAAAAGTGTATGTTGTGGTGATGATATGGTTTGGAAACAGTAAGGAAGGTTGTATTTATTTTTTTTTTTAATTTTGTGTACTATTTTGATAGAATTTGGAATACAAAATATTAGGAGAGGAAAATTTGCAGGAAAATTGGATTAATTTTCTAAGGTAAAGGAGTGAAAGCAGAAGGACTTTCATTTAGGTAAACATGTTTTTATTATGTATATCCTTTTGTTTTTCTGCCTTTTCTTTTTCCATGTCCTCTTAGTTTTCCCACACATTTTTCTCCCTTGCCACAGAAAATAAGAATTAAGTGATGTATCACCATTTGGTAGGTTACAACGCTGGGAATCCAGATCTTATCAGGTTGCAAGTCCATTGAGCTACTTCCAGAATTGAACAACAGAGTTTTTCCTACAATGCAGTAGTAGCAAAGGGGTTTTGGGAGATCTCTGTGGGATGTGGTGATCAACTTTCTCTTCCAAATGACTGTATGAAGCTTAAACATTCTTGAAAATTCAAGGATGGTTTTGTTTAAGAAAAAAAAACGTAGAACAGATGTTTGGGTATTTCTGCTTTCTATTCTCTGTCTCTGGACAGAAAACAGGGGAGCAAGTGAAATTTCTCTACACACAAGGCATTGCAGAATCACTATAAATCCCTAAATCAGCAGGATGTGCAACAGGCTGGTATGAACAAACAGGGTGCTGTGTCCCTCACAGCTCTCAGGGCTGGAACGGGGAGCTTGACCATTCAGGAAAGCATAGGAAGCAGTTGTGTCTACCATTACAGTAATAATGGAAAAGAAAGAGATTTTCTCAACCCTTTCACCTGAATGGGAACTAGCAACAGTTTTGCTTTTTATTTTTAGGCTCTTACCAGTGCATAAGAGTCCCTTTGCTCCCCTGTTCTGCCTAAATCAAGAATCTTGTCAAAGTTCACCAGTTTTATTAACTGTATCATGCTAAGAGGGCAGGTCTCTTAGGTGGGAAGAAAAAAAAAAAAAAGATTGAAAGTGAACAGCTGAAAATAATCAAGATTTAAATCCTCTCTTAATGTGGTGAATTCTCTGGGTCAAGCTAGCGCAGCACTGAAATGGGCAGGCGTGCAAGCTCACATTTCCCCAGGGTGTGACTAATGAAACTCTAAAACAACACACATAATCCCAAAGTATTAAAGCACTCATAAAAGCACACTCCTCTAAGTACATGAATACTGTGTGAAGTGTGTATCTTCTTTGTTGTTTCTTAGTCAGACTGCCTCAGCGTGGAATATCCTGGTGCTAATGGACCTTTTTTTCTCTGTTTTGCAGTAGAGGTTAACTGACGTTAGTGGATTATTCTCTAGCATTTCTAAATGTATGGGACAATATTTTATTCAGCTTGTGTTTTTTTTCCCTGAAAATAATGTCAAAGGCTATTTGAGTGCTCCTTATTTAAGGCTATCCGAGTGCTTGCATTTCAACAATGTACTGCAAAATAAAATTTTGTGACGGGTACTTGAGGTACTTTTCTGTCTCTAGATAGGTAGACACTACTTAATTGTCATGATATTTCACAACATCTTGCAATTACCAGCTAGATTTGCTTCTGACCCATGCACTGATGTCCCAGGTTTTCCTTTCAGGTACACTGGAGCAGTGTCTTTGAATTAAACTGAATTGGCAGTATCTGCGCATTAAATACAAACAGCAGTCCTTCGTGTTTGAACTAAAAGAGAGAGCACAGGTTGGTGGGAATTTTGTGTATCAAGAAAAAAAAAACCAACAAAAAACAAAGCCTGGCCTTGCTGTATAAAATTCCACTTCAAAAAAGAAAACCCAGAAAATGAAGTAGTTTGTTACAATCAAGCGGAAAGTCAACAGAGACTCTTGAACTTTTCCTGTTTTTGTTGTGTCTAATGTCCAGCAATTGGTTGAGACTAATAGCCAGTTTCTCAGGGTTACATTAATACTTCAAAGAATTTGACCAAGCCACAACTGAAAAAATGGTTTTTCCTTTTGAAAATGTTGATGGTAAGTTTGATTAAAACATTTTATTCCTCATAAACAACTTCTGCAGTTAAATAACCCTATTATTTTAGATTTCACCTCATCCATTTGCTTACTGAAACAATTTCTTTGCAAAGGTTTAAATAGAAAAGGGAGTCTGAGATGCTTAAGGGCAAATAAATATCTGTAGTATAAAAAACTTCACATCTGTTTAAGAATGAAGTATTATTTTGAGATGAACATTTACAAGATGTTTAAAGGAAAGATTCTGTCTCAGTCTATCCTGTTTCTTTGGAACTACTGGAGGTGGAGATTATTCTTACATAATGAATGGAAAATGTTTTACTACTCCTAGTTTGATGTCTTCTCTGGGGAAGACTGGGATTTTCAGTCCTGCCTCCAGACTTCCCTGTTCATACTCTAACTGCCTTAATATGTGAATATGAGACTCTAATACTCATCAAGGCATTAAGTTCTGTCTTCAGAGAGATTGTAGCAGCTGAAATGTGGACTGTGAAAGAAATTATTTTGAAAAATGCTTGTAAAATCAAATACTGCAGTACTGCAGTACTAAATAGTTCTATTTCTTATCATTTGCACTATTCCAAAAGCACAGGGAGAAAGAAAAACACTTGATTATCTTAGCAGAGAATTTCTCTGTCATTCAGAGTTTTCCAACAAACATGGTTTGTCTCTCATCAATAGTTTATTTTCATACCAGCAGGTTTAACATTAAATGAGTTGTCTGCCTGCACCGCTCAAATGGGGCTGCTCCACATTCATGCAGTTGGTCCTGCACTCCCCAGCTCCTCATCCGCTCCCCTACACCCTCCCTTCTTTAGCAAATAACATTAGGAACGTCTAGATGAATGCCAGTACAGCGGAAGGAAGGAAGGAAGGAAGGAAGGAAGGAAAGAAAGAAAGAAAGAAAAGGTTAATTTCACCTTTTTTTAATTTGACCACCTGGGACTAACTGGGTGTCTGAATGTGAACCACAAAGAAGAAAACAGCATGGTAGTGAGAAGTGGTGACTGTGGTGATGGCAAGTGGGGAAATGATGAAAATGATACATGAGTTACAATGTGGCTTTATTCTGGGTTGAATATTGGCTGTATTCCTGCAGTCACTTCAAATCTGGTATAATAAAGCTCTGTATCAACATATGCTACAACAAATGTAACAGAAGTGTGTTTATATATCCACTCCTGGTCTAGGCAAATGTAAACAGTATGTGACCTGGCAGCGCACAGGGCTGGTACAGGTGGTTTTGCAGCCTCCAACATTTTTGTTGAAGCCAATGTGATCAGAGATCAGGTGCTGAAACCATTTGTCTGACAGTGGCCTCTGTCCCACCACATGCACTGGACATCAGACGAGTTAAGCATCCAGCCTGCAGTTTCGTCCAAGCATCTCATGCTGCTGCTCTAGCTCTGTTGACTCAGATAATGTGTTAATGGCACCTGATACACAGATTCAATATAGAACATAGATACTCCGTTCAGTGTATGAACGTAAATACTGGTCACATAATCGTTCCTCAGAAACATCATTTGGATTTCATTCCTAAAGCATAATGGCAAAATATGTTTATACTGAAATAGTATATAGCTGGTTTAATTTCAAGGTTTTATTCCACTTTTTAAGATTTTGGCAAGTAATTATTTGAGTTATAGATTGTAAAGAAGAAGTAAAGAAATCAAAATATGAACTGACACATAATAATAGAGCTGATAGAATGATTACTTTATGAAAGCAAGCAGTCTTCCTGACCTTTCTAGGCACACCTTTTACTTTGCTTAGAGTTTTCTTTCTTGTTCTGTGCAAGAACACAGTTTCTGTAATGCTGGGGAAACAGCCTAGCTTTTCTGAACAACAAACACTTTAGACCCCTCATACCTTATAAAATGGATGTAAATATATGTCCAATGGCAAATAGTTTTGGGGTATTTAAATCACATTTGCTGCTTGAATTGAAGTACATTCTAGTGATGTAGCACTCCGCTGACCTCTAGATAGAAAATACCTCTGTCTGAATACACCTGATTCTCAGTATTGTCAACAATTACTTTGCTGTTTCTTATAATTTTGCTTTCACCATGTTGCTCCACTTTGATTTCCTCCTATTTTTCATCCTGACATAAACACACACACTAATGGTTGTTAATATCCTTTCTAGAAACTGTGTCTTGGTTACATTGCTCTTCACGTAATAGCTAGGGGTAGGCCAGCATGGGACCATAAAAATACAATCTTTAATCTTAAGGACTTCCTGTTCAGGAAGGACTAAGTGCAGACCAAATGGCACCAAACGAATGACTGCACTAAATTTTAATGTGAATAAACAAGTTTGATTAAGAGTTATTCACTGCTAGATATTCTCAGCAATTCTGAAAGGAAAATAGTAGCTCTGCTGAAACTGAAATTTCAGTTGTTTCCACTGGAATCAAATAAGCCCTGTTCACAGGAGACTTGGAGTTGAATTTCCTTTCCTCAGTTAAAGAAACCACATAATACCTTCCCACTGCCTAATACTTGCACCTCAGGATCTCTCTGTCTTTCACAGTTACAGGCACACAACTAGCAGAACTTTCTGGCTCTACTATTAGATTACTCCCAGAACCAGAGTACTGCAGTAGCCACCTTTGGAAGATCTTCCTTTTGAATCTCCTCCTCTCTGGGCCATGTTTGAAGAACTGGATTTTTAGGCTTAAAGCCAAATGTTCCTTAATTGTTGAACTTTCTCACATACAATGGTAGGTGTTTTGTTTGGAAATTGGATGAAGTCAAGTTAACTCTGCTTCCTGATGCTATGATGTGATGATGAGCACCAGGCTTTATGCCAAGGGAAAGGTGGTTTGAGTAGCACAAGGAGAAATCTGTACTTTCTTCCTGAATAATGTACAGGTTGTATTAATTTTTGCTGTTAAGAATATAAATTCCATCTCTGTGCTTATTGTATTTTCAGTGGGTTTTTGTATCTAACTTTGTAAAGATGGAAGTAAAAAGTGGGCATGTGTTTATCACAACATGGAAGTCACACCTCACTGACATCTAAGGATAGATAGGTACAGTGGTCAAAAATGAGTTGTACCTATAATTTAATTTTGTAGAGCTAAGATTTTTCCTGCTCAATTGTTGGTTAATCCCTTGGGTCTAGTTTTCTCAGTATCAGTTAAAACTCAGTTTTATTACATTGTCTGTGATGCAGGATTTCATATTTGACATAGCGTAAACGTTTTCTTCCCTTTTTAGTTAGTCTCTCCTGACAATGTGACATATCACAGAAAATGGTGTAACTATGTTTTTTGATACAGATTATTCAGTTCTCCTCTCCTCCCCCCCCCCCCCCCCCCCCCCCCCCCCCCCGCCTTTTTATTGCAAAATTGCAAGGTTAGTCACTTCAAAGCTTGGAATACAGAATTTCTGACATTCTTCTATGCAAGAACTATTCCAACACTATTCTTCTAGCTATCTTGCCTAGCTATAAAATGGCCTGAGATGAACCAGGATGAACCATTTTGGCACTTACTTTCCTGCCTGTCATGGATTTTGTTCAAAAATGTAATCATCTGGTTTTCAACAGAAAAAAAACCAACCCAACCAACAAACCCACTTGAGAAAGTAAAAATAACCTTCCTCAGAACTACAGTTACATAGAAGACATTAAGGCTGCTACAGTATATGCCAATTTGCGGGGGTACTACAGGTATGATTTTGATCATTCAGGGCTGCACACGCACTTTTGAAGGTAGGACTGGACTCACAGTTGCTATGAATTCCTTTGGCTTTTATGGGATTAAATTGAATCTAGATCTCCATATAAATATTTTACCAAATCTCACTGCTCTCAGCCACTCAGTTGTACAGAACTGAGCTCGGTGTTTTGCAGAAATTTTGTTTTAGAGTAATTTGAATGTTCTAAACCTGAATACTTGCATGTATATACACAGTCCATATGTACTCCTTTATTGCTGTAAATAGATGTAGTTTCTTGGACTTAAGTAGAATCAGTGATTTTGCATTTTGCAGGCTTTAAATTTTCTTGGGCTTTACTAGATGGTTTCAAATCTGATTAATATCTCAGTGAGGTGGAGGGAGGTTAGTAGAGACAAGGATGAGAAGTGCTTAAATTAGCTTTCAAAATTAAGCTCCCACCACTGGCATTTAAGCTATTTTTTTCTGAGTGTTTAATGTTAGACAAAACCAGCTTCTTACTAAAATAGACTGTCCTTGTTCAAGTGTCCCCTGATACACCAAAAGCAGCTTCCTCTCAATTTGGGAAAGCCAAGACTACACTTATCAGAAAAGATTAAGGCTGTGTGTTTTCCTGTTGTGGGTTTTTTTTTGTTGTTTTTTTGGTTGATTTTAATAAAAAAAAAAAAATTCTTTATTTCTTTATATAGATAGCTTGCTGTAAACAAGAGGTAACTGTAACACCTCTGATTTGGGAGTAGGTAATCACAGAGCAGAAAAAATTTGTTCAAACTTAACAAGATGCACAGTAGTTTTAAGACTTTGAAATTAACTCAGTGGCTGAGTTTTATTTCATGTAACCAGAAGAAATCTCTCCCATGCAAACCACTGTCCTGATACTTCAGAGAAACAGGAAGCAATTTTCACAGCTCATTCACGCAACCAATGAAATGTGAAATAGGTTCTATGGTTAGGTGAGAATCCTGGATGTTCTCTCTGTCTCTGGGTAAGCCAATCTTATTCCCAGGGCATTAGGGTAAGGAGATAAACACAAAGAAAAAAAATATTTATTAAGACCAATGTTACTGTCTGAATAATAGAGGGAAAATTAAGGACTATCCAACACTCTATATTCTTATTCACATCCAAGAAATGCTACTGAGCATCTCTATTGCTGACCAGGAAAAAGAATTGTTTCATTTCATCCAGACAATGAACAAGTAATTGGATCTAAAATAAGTGGATATGGATATAGCACAGCAGATTTTAACAGTTATCACCTTCTGTATAAGGGAGGGTGTCAGAAGACTATAAATCTTCATACAAAATCAGAGATTGTTGTCTATGTTACTACAATTTATAAATAAAGTTCTAAGGTGAAAAAATACATCTCTCCTCATCAGAATTTCATTGATTTAAATGAGGCAATCTAAACCATGCAAATGCATGGAGTGATCAGAGGATGAAAGCTAATTAAATTTTTAAAATAGTCCCTTATAGTCAATGTGATTGACACTTAATAGTTAAGCCAGTCCATTTTGTTTCTTAAGAGTGAAGTTCCCACAGCAAAAAAAATACAACACAATAGTCTGTGCTGGCGTCTTGTGGGCAAGTGCAGCGAGCATGGAGAAACTCTGATGAGTCTATTGAAAAAGCAGCTGTTTCTGCCTTCACTTCTGACCTGGTAGTGCACTCCAGTATAGCTGTGTTCAAAACCCTTTCACTCTTTACTCAGTGCGACTCACCATTCAGTGTGACAGAAGCAAGATCTTTACATTGGTTTTAAACTACTTCAAGAAGCAGATGCTGCAATTACCTTTAAAAGCAACAGCTATACGGGCCCTGAATGGTGGACTGTTTTTATTATTGCTATCTGTCCAGGGAGCACTTTTATTGCTAGCAATCAGTGTTAGATCTTCAATAGCAGTTGATAATTTTTGCTTCAGGCTTTTGTGTGTCCATATGGCCATGTGTGGGGAATGCAAAGAAGAACAAATTTTACTACTGGATTAGCAGTTCTTGTCTTGCCTTTTAATTTTACATTATGGTCTATTGTGTGCATACCGCAAAACAAGGAAGCAATGTGATTAAACTGTAAATGATAGCCAGATTGAAGGAATGCCTCAATCAACTACATCTCTGGACTCAAAAATTATTAACATGGTAATTACAGAAGGTCTATAGAATTGCTGACACAAATGGCTTGGGAAATAATGTACACTTACTAAAGTATAAAATGTTTCCAAAGAGTGACAGTAAGGGTGGTGCAGAGTTCTTCACTTGCTAAATTTGTGATATACAATTGTTAAAGCTCAAAATGATAGGGCTAAGACAGTAGGGCAGGTAGTAATAAATGCACAACCTCTTTGCTTTAGCAATATAACTATGACAGTCTTTTGCGTTGTCAAGTATTTGCTGAAAACATGGCATACAAATCTTAACTGATGATTTCAAACACTTCATGGATAATAATTTGCCATGATCATGACCCATAGCTTCTCAGATTAAAACATTTTTTCTGTTTGTTAGTTTTGCAAGTGGCGGTAAGCAACTAAGGACTGAAAGATTCAGGACTAGCTGATATTGAACACAAAATTAATTCTGTGCTCATTGAGATCCGTGTAATTTCATTAATTTTAGTGAGATTTCTCAGATATTATAAAGGCTGGATGTGCTTTATTATAATTAGCACTATCAATGCTCATTGATAAGAACTGTAATATATTATAGGTTTTTTATTTTAATAGAAAAGTTTAGAAGGGTTTTGCAGAATTTTTATGAAAAAGAAAAGGTTTTTTTGTGTTGGGATATTATGCAAGGTTTAGCTGCTAAAATAATTCGAATGGTATATTTTTAATCAAAATCCAAACCTCTTTTTATTCCTCTGAAATTCCAGAAACAAAATTTAAAAAAAAAAGCCACAAACTAAACTTGTTTAGTTCTCTTCTATGACTGGTCTCACAAGCTGGAACTCACAGAATACCTACTCCAAAGAATTGAATATTATCCCAATTTTATTGTTCTCCTTAGTCTCAGCTGCAGTCTAAAAAAAAGTGAGGTATGCTGTAGCAGTGATGAGTAAACAGCAACAAGATTTTAATAATTCCCTGTTTATCAGCATTGAAGAAATAATGACAACTGTTTTTTTTGTGGAGAAACATTACATTAGAGATGTTCAAACTGACCGTTGGCATAGCATTAGTTTGACTTACCTGTGGCTGTGGTCATGTCTATAAAAACCTCTTTGGCTTTCAGGAAATAGCAGTTTTGAGGATGAACTTCTCAGAGAATAATTTACAGAGGAACAGATGTGATTGCCACAGTTATATACCACAGACATATATTGCAAAATCCCAAATTACAAATAACTTCACTCCTTCAGAAGTGCTATTCCTTGAATTGAAATATTCAGATCACCCCAGTCTAGTGAACAATGGCATAAGAAACAGTGGCATAGGAAGTTACCTTCAGATCACCTCAATCTCATAACACAGTGGTGTAAGAAGTTACTAGGAACAAGCTGTGAAGATTCAGAGGTTGCAAAGTTGTTGGAGGAAAATAAACTTGTGGGGTATAATCCTCGAGGTTTAACATGCACTTGTGGCTGAATCAAGGTATATTTACAAATAACCTACAGTTTCCAGATGTTAAAATACAGAGGATGATTTTGCAGTGTGGGGAAAGGCCAATAATTTGATAGTGGTCCACATGTGTATATTTAAAGAAACTGAACCAGAGACACCAGCCTGTGCTCTTCATCAGTGCTCCACCAGTCCAAATCCCAAGTAGGCTGTAAAATTGTAGACCAATGTCTGCTGTTTTGAACATCTTTAGATTATGTCTATCCCAGGGATATTTATTCCAGAGGACTAGGATAATCTGAAATAAATCCCCTGAGGAGATGGAGGAGCCAATCTACTGATCTGTCCTTATTGCATTGGTTCAATCCATTGCACAGGGTTCAATCTGCTGACCTGTTTTTACTGCACCAAATTACTCACTAGGAAATATACCTTTAATCAGCATTAAATAAACATTAATTTTGTTGTAGTGCTAATATTTGATGCAGTAGAATCGCTGAAAGAATGTGAGAAGAATAATAAAGAGGGAACATTATCTGGGGTTTTTAATAGCTTGGTGATAAAGTATTACCTTTGACCTCCTGGGAGTTAGATTTCCAAATAGTTTTCACCTGTAAGTTACCTCCAGTTTCCAAGATTTTGAATCTAATGCCAAGCAGTAAGCTTTCCCAAGTTTATTTGGTGTGATGTAGAACTATTTTGTAGTGAAAGACTGGGCTTGGGCTCTCAGTTTAAATAACTGCTTGTGAAGGAGAGGAGACTGGAAGTAGATGCAAACTTGTATTATAATCTACCTATAATAAAATAAAGCAGAATAAATTATTGATAAACCTATGATTTTTAGTGTTTTGAAAATCAGGATCCTGTTGCTTAGCTGGTACATATAGGTGAGGACCCATTTTTTTAAATGAAGCTGTGGGTTTTTTTTAACCAGCTAGAGGTCTGGTCTGTGTTTTTTTGTTTTGCAGTAATGTCTTCCAGCTCAAGCAAGTGCCAGTTGTGTGAGAACAGCTCAAAACAATTGGTTATATAATCTCCCTGCCTAAAAAAAAATCTGTACATCTAGATAAGCAAGAAAGATTTAAAAAATACAAAACTCAGGCATCTGGATTTTACACCCACTAGAGTACAGATTGTGGCTTTGCTAAGAAAATGAAATTCCCATCATAAAAGGTAATTTTGGAAACTAATAAATCAGATAATTTTTTTTTTTCTTGGAGGTTGCTCTCAATGACAAATTAATTTTTCTGTAACATGCAGCTCCACTTCTTTCCTCTCAGAAAATGCATTGGCAAGATGACCCTTTCCTCTCCTGTGGAGTTTGACTGACAGTGTGCTGCCAAGGAGGGAAAATTATTTTCAAAGCCTGACCTAAGAAAAAACATTTCTTGTGCTCTCACTGGACTTCTGTTGCTTCAGGTGTTACAGGAAAAACAAATCAACTCAACTACTCTGGTTCTTAATAAGAGTATTATTAAGATCCCCAAGCATAGCTGATACTGCTCTTCCACACAGGCTGAGGAACTCCATTCATTTATTGATGCACTCTCTGTGAAGGGATTATGTTTCACTTTGTTTGAAGGACCTGAGAGCCCTTATTATTTTTGTTTGCAGAAACACTGTGGTGCACATGAAAGAGACTCAGAGGAAAAAAAAAACCTTTTTTTTGGTGGGGGAAGAATGGCTGGCAGTTGATTGCCTCTTTTTTTTTTTTTTCCTTTTCCATTTGAAAAAGCTTCTTGGATGATTGATTTCTGATTTAGATTACCACATCCTCCCTGTTGTTCCCTGTTCTGTTTACTGAAATTTTCTAGCTGCCTTGTTTAGCTGACATTCAGGATATTGATAAGGTTAAAGATAATGACTGAGTTGCTCTAGTGGCCAGGTAGAACTCTGAGTCTAGCTTATTTTGATAGTCTTTCCTCCCTGCCATTCAGTAAAGACAAAGATTTACCTAGGATTATTAAAAAAAAAAAACACAAAACAAAACAAAAAAAACCCAATCACACAAATGAGAAAAAGAAAACCTCTCTCTTAGATTCCTTTCCTGCATAGCTGTCATAAGTCTTTTTACAACAATATTTATCATGGAAAGCAAACGTAGCACTTGGTGGGAAGGAAGACTCTTTGGAGGTGTCCTGTTCATGGGGTAGAAAAACCACATGCCAGTCATCACATTTGTCTCAGCAAGCAAATATACAGCTCCTGGGGGGCAGCAAGTGTGGACAAGCCACACAGCTCTGCAGAGGCTTCTCAGGTACACAACCTTCTCAGCATCCAAATACTGTGTGAAATCTGCAGGAAAGGAGTGAGGAAAGGATCACAGGGGGTTTATGGGATCTGAGAGACTACAGTAAATGTCCAGATTGAACCCATTTTGTTTTCACCAAGCCCAGTAGAGTTACCAAACCTGAAAAATTTGTATGCATGCACCATGTTTTTTCACCCCACTTTGAAAGTAACTGAAGGGAATATTTATGGCCTAACTGTTTTCTTTGCACTTAACACTTGAAAAATCCAAATTAGGGGCTTCATTTATTTGGGGTTGTCAGAAAACCATTATAATAAGGAGAATGTTTTTCACACTAGTGCTGCTGGAGTAGAGTAGTTCAACTCATCTTTCTTATGCCTAGTTTAAATTGTAATTGCTTTTGTGCTTTCACTTATCCTGCCCTCTTTCTCAGCATGAATCAGCCCTGGACAAACAGTTAATGACAGCTGAGCGGGATTTAATATAACTGGAGAACAGCATGTGTAGCACAAGAAATTATAACCTTTGCACTATTCCACCTCTGTGTCTGGCAGAAAGGGGGATTTACATTTTTGCTGCATGCCAGCAAAAGCTACAGGCTGCTGACAACAGGGGAAGGCTTGGATGCTCCTGTGCTGTGGTCATACGTCCCTTTCAAATGCACCCACTAGCTACACCCAGCTGTGGATACCTCTGTGGGTACTTCAGTGCTTTGTTTATGGTGTAATTTACCTCTGCATGCAAGGCAATCTGCAAGCGTGTTACAGATTCGTATAGTAAAGCAGATCCTTATACTTTGATAAGTGAAGGAGATGATACTAGTTTTATCAGTTATACTAGATGCCCTGAAAAAGTGAGGCACTGTGTAAAATTTGCAGTCTCTGACACATGGCTCTAGTGACAAATAAAACCAGAAACAAATAAATTTTATTTCCCAAGGAGACTGCAATAACTTCACATAACTTCTAAGACTTTGGTGAAAAATAAAAACACTTTTGGATTTTGTGTGTACCACTTTATTTAGAGTGCAAAATGTAAGCCATTAAAATATTACTCATCTTACTAATATACTGGGCTTGATTTTTCATTTATTTACTGTACCTTTATTGACATAGTTTCATAGGTTTTGATAGGATTCTTATTGATTTACAGTGTGTAATATAGTATAGGATTCATGACTTACTGTAAAGAGTATATTTGCATTTAAAGGAAGTCTTTACAGATAGCTATTAAGCTAAGGGTTATAAAAAAACAGTGACTGTGCTTAAGTTATTATGGGACCACAGCAAAGTGGAAGAGGAAATATATTTTTAGGCTCTGAACTGCTGGCTTTCTTCCTGTGTCATGATTCCTGCTGCTCAGACCTGATGTTTTAGACTGCCTGACAAATAGTTTTGATTTTTTTTTCACTTCCATTTTCAAAGCTTTCTGCAACATGAGATCAACTTATTCCCTCAGTTATCTATTTTGATAGCAATGTAGAGAAAAACAGTAAGATATGGAAGCATTATAACCTAGCTGAGATCTTGGAGGATTCTTAACAAAAGTAAAAAAGAGGTAATTTTTCTGTTTTCTGCTTTATAGTTGGTGCAACTCTAAATCAAAATGTGCAATGTTGCCCCCCAGTTTGGAAACAGTGGAGGCAGTTTTGGTGTCTCTAAAAGATAACAATAATAATAATAATAATACAAAATGAATAACAAAGTTTCTGCATTTCACTTCATGTTCTGCAGGACTGAGTTTCCCTAGTAATATGTTGAAACTTTTCAAATTCTTACTGACTTCTAATGAAATTTCAGGTGCTTAATAAATCTCTGTCCTTTATATCTTTAAAGATTATTGAAGAGTTATACTTATTCAGAACTGCTAACATTCTACTCCAGTTCTTTATTCTTGATGGCAGCAAAAGTGTCAGGGAGACCTGGGGAAAATTACAGAGAAAAAAAAAGATTTTAGAATAATACATGAATTAGGGCATGTCTTTTATGTGAACATTATAATAAAAATATCAACTTTCTCAGCTAGATGTATGGATCAATCTCCACTTCAAAGCTGTGAAAACCATCTTAGATCCTCTCATATCAACAATATGAGACTAATATACCCTGGCTGAAAATCTCTCCTGAAATGCAAAAAACCCCAACCCATCACTGCATAACTGAGTTTTTCACAGAACAATGTTTTATAGACTATTGTTTAAAGACAAAACCCTTTGTTTGAATCATATTCTGACTTTTGATAGATAACATGCTGAGCAAATTAACTTCCATATTGATAAGCACCTAAAAGAATGTTCTCATTACTGGAACAAGAATGAATCCTTTTTTGATCTGTCTCTTTTTTCAAAACTAGTTGTGTTCAGGCTTTATTTTTCAGACATAATTAATTTGATTTGGTTGGTATACCATACAGCAAATTTAATATAACTATAATTAAAGAAAAACAATTTAATTTTGGACTCTTTAATTATGAACATTTTGCCATCTAAAGGTTG
Source organism: Scolopax mira (assembly GCA_004320125.1). Classification (NCBI taxonomy): domain Eukaryota; kingdom Metazoa; phylum Chordata; class Aves; order Charadriiformes; family Scolopacidae; genus Scolopax; species Scolopax mira. The sequence goes on from BJBW01002806.1 coordinate 49,120, forward strand.
TAGTCGATGCAGTTATCCATAGTTTTGTGTTTACCCAGTATTGATCATTTATTGCATTAAGCCTAACTTCCATGGATTTAGTTTAGATTTATTTTCATTAAACCGTAGCAGAAAGAATTCGCTATGAGCCCACAAAATAAAAAGGGGGAAAAGCTCTATAAAATATGACCATGATGTAATAAATATTTAAATTTACGTACTGAAAAAGGGGCCATAATTTCTCATATGGTCTGAGAAGATATTTTGAATAAATAAATAGTTAATAGCTAGATTGCATGAAGTGTTGGAGATGACGCTGCAAGGAATTATTCTGCCTTAGCAGCAAATTGATCTAGATCTTGAATGTGCTGGGGACTTCAATTCATGAAAGAATATATGGCACATTGTCTTCAATGGTTACAAACTGCTTTCATGGCTGTCATCTATTTTCTTTAGAAATAAAGTTACAACAGTTGATTAAAGTCCTAGTGCAACCATTAATTCATATAGAGAATTCTATTTATTACTAAGGTGTTGCTCGATAAGTGGGTGTAATCATTTTTATGTATTTCACCTCAGATCCACTCAAACATTTAGAATTGTGCCTACTGACTTTGAGAGCTACTGAATACCTTAAAGACAACTTTTGTAATGGAAACACTATTATTACCCACAAAATATTCTATAACTAATTATTTTCTCTAGTATTTTCATTAAAAAAACCTCTTTTCTACAAAACCCCTGTAATAAAACAGTGTTTTAGATAAGAATGTTATTTGTTCTAGACAAGCACTCAGAATATTTGAGTCTCCTGCAGAGTTTTGGTACTCTTGGGAAGAAAGTCTCATAACTTTTCACATTTGGAAAACAAAAAACCAAACCAAACACAAAACAAAACCACCCCACCTCAGCTGAATTTTTGCCACAAACTTGAGTAATTGTACACTGGTGGAGCAGAAAGGTGAGAACACAGAGGAGATTCCTCTCCATGTGTTGAAGCAGGGCTGCAAAAGGAAAGAGTCCTCTTCCTCTCACGTAGCAAGCAGTGTTTGAACTGCAGTGTATAAACCAGTGAAAGGAGGCTGTGGCCATTGTATTTTCACACTTTTTGATGCAGTGTTTTTTTCTTAGCTGCACTTAGTGAAACCAGTCTATAGGCTTCCCAAATCAGATGACAGAAGGTAGTCTGACCCTGCTCACAGAGGATGTGATAGCACAGCACAAACCAACAGCTGAGTAATGGTTAAGACTTAGAAAAAGTCCTCTTGCACTTTGCATTTGTGACTAGTAAAGTGCACTGTTAGAGACAATGACCTGGGTTAGATGGACCACTGGTTTGATCCGTAATCTTCAAATTATCTGGCAATAGGACTCTGAAATAGTAACTTTGTAACATCTGCTCTGGTAAAATAACCTATTGGTGGCATAAAACCTGTAGCGTCCTTGCAAATTACTTCAATCATAAAGACTTAAAATAAGATTGACAACTGGCATGAACCATAACAGAGTAACAAACTGTGTGTCTAAAAAATATTTTTGAAAAATATATATCTTATAGCAACTGTTGTGCAGACGTCTGATGAGTATTTCTGTGGAGATGAGAGAACTTGCAAGCACAGGGAAATATCCTGAGGCAGAACTAGGGAGAATTTGGATGTCTTTGGTCAGGAATTCAGGCAGAACCGGGTCATCTGGGACATACTGCTGGGGGAATTTTAGAGCTAAAAAAGAATTTGAGTGAATTGGACTAAAATCTTGTGTTGCAAGGCAGGAAAGTTCTGTAGAGCTTTACAAAATATGAGGATTTCCCACTAAATTATGCAAAAATTATCTCACCTCAAAAAATTGTTCATTCCTAACCACTTTATGCCTGTGCTCTTCATCCCAGCCTTTCAGTGAGGCTAGAAGGTGAAACCAAAGATGTAAAAATTACAACTCTTATATTTAAGGGACATTTTCGACTGACAGTGCTCATTATATTTCTACTTTTTTTTCCTGGTATGTCTGCTCAGTGGAGAAGCAGTAATCTGCCTGATTTGTGACAACTGTGCTCCAAACATTGCAATGGACCATTTGATTATCAATTGTGTGCTCAGGGAAAGAAGAGTTCCTATGTGATGGATCTGAATGAACAGTCTACCCCTCCCCAGCTGTATCTTTGATGGGAGGTAGTAAATGCTGCAGAGTGTGCCTTTGCTGGCCAACCCAGGCAAGAATAACACAAGCAGCCTCTTAGCCACCCACCCAGCCAACTTAAATGTCCTCTGGTGGAAACTATAGGTTGAAATAATTTCTGTAGGAAAAAACTGTCAATAGATGAATTCAATTCCTTTTAAAGTCATATATAAAAGAAATCCACTCTTGGACAAATGCAAGAAAAAAATTGACTTCTCTCTTGAAAGGTTTATCTATTAATTTGATTGTGTCTTCTAAGTGGGCTGTAATTAGAGCTAGTCCTCTTCTAACCCTTGTGCTAATGAGGCTTTGCTCACTTCCATTAGTGACAGTACATTGTATTTTAATAAGGATCCCCTAGCCTGGCACGGCAGGACCCACAGATAAGGGGAAGGAGAGTAAAAGGAAATGTAAAGAACTAGGGTCAGCAGGGGGTCCCCTTCTTGGCACTGGGCTCCACAGGAAGGCGCTGGCTAACTTTGTCTTAGAACTGTCATTTGTATTAACTTCTAACCCATCACCTTCTCTGGTAGGCTAGCTTTACTCAATGAAGCAGGATAGATCCTTGGCTTGGCCTCTCTATCCCCTATTTCAGCAAACTGAATACAACACAAAAAGTTCACAGGGGAAGCATTTGGGGAGATGGTGTTAAGGATAGGGTCAAAAAGAGCTTTTAACTCATCTTAACATTACTGTCCTTTTCCATTTCAACTCTTATCTGCCCATTAAGGCTTTTGGTTTGCTCACTCATCCGTTGCCAAAAAAAAAATCCACACAAATGCAGAAAGCCTCCAAATGGAAATTATATGTGTTTTTAGATATGTAACACTTTGGGCTATACCTGCACGCTTGCTCATGTGTTTTCCCTTCTGTATGGGTTTTTTCTTGCTCTTCAGTTCCTGGTTAGATGAGAATTCTTTGGCTGATTCCATCTTCACATATGCTGATGCAAATTGGGGTAATTTCTTTGCCATTCAGTAAAGTTAGCAGGGAAAAGAGAATCAAGCCTTTTGTATCTTTTGTGTAACAGCCTTACATCTCAAACAGAAAAACCCTTTCGAAGGAAGTCTTTTTAGAGATACTGGAGGCTGTTAGAATGTGACAGATAAACAGTTCCCTGTACAGCAGAAGGTAGAAAAGCATTATTCTTTTTTGCTTAGTTCCTATCAATGACTTCCCAGAAGCCCTAAGCAAAATATATTTCTTACTGTTAGTACTTTCAGAGCCTACATTTGGATATTTCAGATCTCCAGGGACATGATTCTGCTTTGCCTCTTGTTCCGGAAGATTGTTTATATGTCAGCGAAATGAATGCAATACTTAACCATTTTCACTCAGCTTGTCATTCATCTCTCCTTTTATGCAAATGGTAAATGCCTTTACCAAAATGTAAAGCATAGAAGAATCAAGCAAAAGGCCCTCCATGAAATACTGAGACATATATCAGAAGTTATTTACCTCTTTAAATAACATGATACACTCAGATAGTGTCCTTTCTAGTGAGTTATACGTTACTGACCACCTTCTGGTTGGTGGAGATACTATTTGGTGATGAAGGAATCATACAGACAGCATGGCACCTGTTCAGCCCATTACTGATATTATAGACAATTAGGATATATAGAGATAAGAGTTTTAAGGATATTTATAGAGATATAAATTTATGTTAGCTCAGACTCATGTTCACGCCCCAGTCATTAATTGAAATAAAGCTGGTATTTAACTTCTACCCCTACCTTGTGTGGACGTAACAAGGCCCAGGCTTCAGGTATCTTGATTACTGGCCACAAGATATTCTAGTAAACTTTGTGAGTTTGTTTATGAAATGAACCTTCCTTACCTGTCCTGGCTTTGATTGTGTCATTGCAGAAACCTATGCTCACTTTGGAAACTGGCTTTTTCATGTCTGGATGATTTCACTAGGCATGATTTCAGATGACTGGAACAAAGTTTCCTAAGTCATCAATAACTGGGTGGTCTTTCTAAGTATCACGTGGCTGCCAGGATCAAAAGCTATTGCAAGACATGTTCCTTAAGATCAGCAGGTGGGTTCTCAATTCTAGATGCTTTTCTTTCCCCAGCTGACTAGCAGGCAGTTCATGGTCTCCACTATCACCTAGACCAAACTTTACTGCCGGCCCAGTGCACTGTCATTCCCTGGCCAGCAGCATGAGTTTTACAAGAAAAACAGAAGTTTCAAGGGTGGTGTATGTGTGGGGCATGACAAAAGTAGACAATCGGGCTAGAAGATCTCCAGGACCACAAAATGTGTCTTTTACTGGCAAATGAGAACATGTTCAATGCATACATGCATTCTGTGTCTTTTGAACTTTTCCTGTTGCCTGTAGCCAGTTGTCACAGTCTTTTCCTTTTCCTTTTCTTTTGGCTGTGTTATTGACCAGCTGCCTCAAACTGGCAGTGTGTGTTTTCTGACTGGAAGACAGGCACAGTGCAGGATCCTAATTCCCTGGCAGCAGCGTTAGCGCGTAATATAGGTCTGGTGCTGGTGCATACAGCTCTCCTGTCCCCTCTACCACCTCTCTAATTCCCTTTCATTTCATTCTCCATCTCCACTGGATACCACTAACTTTATCCTGAAATACACCACACCTCTGCCCATGCCATGATATCCTGGTTTCAGCTGAGATAGAGCTGATTTTCTTTCTAGTGGTTGCTCTGTTTTCAGATTTTCTATGAAAGAAATATCAATAATGCATATTGGTTTAGTTGTTGCTTGGTGATGTTTATACTAGTCAAGGACTTTTTTCAAGTTCAAGGACTTCCCAACAAAGCTGAGAAGAAATATAGACAGAACAATATGGAATATTTCATACCAGACATGTCATTCTCAGTATATAAATGGGAGTTGGCCTGGAGGGGGTGGAATCCCCAGCCCTGAGGAAAGGGACTTGGGGGTGCTGATGGACAAGAAGCTGGACATGA
>BJBW01002807.1:0-113154 GCA_004320125.1 Scolopax mira
AAATGTTGTCCCATACCCACATTTCTCCCATACAAAATGGAGAAATGCCTATTCATTTTGTTCCCGTAAGGGACCATTGACTTGAGTAAAGGTTTCTTCACACCAGTCTTGTGTTCATTTGATGAAAGAAACATATTCTTTTATATCCCACTCTCCCTCCCCATCTCAGGAGTCATGTTTCCTATACCTTCAACTATTCCCTTTTCTCTGCTTTATGCTGTGCCCAGCAAATCCACACCTTCTGAAGCTTGGTGCTGAAAACTGGACCAATAACTCCAGTTAAGCACTCACAGTGTTGAGTAGAACTGGAAGGATTACTCCATACGTTTTATGTGTAGCACATTTTTAAGCACTTTTGTATGAATTTCAGTCTCAGTTCTCCCTTCCTTTGTTACAACAGTAAGACTTTTTTCTAACCTGTATTCAGTTCCTGACTCAAACTGCTAGAACTTTTCTCAAAAACTGGCATCCAACCACCCTATCTGCATTCAATAATTTGCATCTGATTATTACTCTATGTCATATTTACACGTAAAAAGCTGAATCCTAATTATTTCAGGTCATTCTTTGATGCTTTGAAATTGTTTAGTGTTTGAAGCCTACCTTCCTACAATCTTATAGCTCCTCCCTCAAGACTTTAGTTTTTAAAATGTACACCCGGAATTTGGCCGTTGAAATTAGTTGTGCCAAAGCACTGGCAGGTAGGAGGCTGCTGAGGTCAGAAGCCTCAGCTGTCTGACCTAGCAAGTGAATCAGCAGAACCACCAAAGCCACACATGTGAACATTGCTCAAGTGAAATCAGAACACCACAAGGAATCTCCTCAAAGACATCTGATAATGAAAATATGATCCGTGATGCTGAAGCCCCAAGCAGGGAGATCAGTAACTTCAACAACCCTTTAGATACCCCTCACTTTGCACAAAGCAGATTACATGAAACCACAACTAAGAAAAGAGCAACTACAAATACAGTAGAAAAGGAAACAAGCAAGCCACTTAAATGGGTCTTTGTGCTACAGTTAAAACATCAGCCTTAGCTGTAGCACCTCAAATTCCTTTGTTCCAAGAAAAAGTACAAAGCAATTGCATAACTGATGTATTGGCCCAGAGAAAGATTTTTGGGAATTTCTTTTCATTCTGATGCTAATGGTATCAGAGGCAAAGCATTTGGATTTTTTGAAGTCAGAGCTATTTCCCAAGACCAAGAAGCTCTAATGCAACAGCTCTATTCTGCAAACAACCATGGATTTTGGATAGAACAAAATTCAACAGCTCATTATCTGCTGTAAGACTTGGAAGATCTTTGGCAATGCATGCTCCACATAGGTCTTAGTTTTAAGAAGGGTGTTTAAACACTTCATCTGCGATACTAAGAAGTTAAGCATCTAAAAGGACAAAGATCGCTGAAGAAAAAATTATCACCTTTTTCTGTCTCCACTAACAGATTTTTAACAAGAAACTCTTCATAGAATGAAGTTGCAGTTGTAAATGTCAAGTTGAGTATAACTGAGAAAGAATAAGGTGAGTAAATATTCCTCCTTTCAGCTGTTTTTTTAAGAAGTGGCTTTTTCAAAAATTACTCCATAAATAGTTTTGACTTTTCAACAATGGACATAAGACTAACGTAACAGAATAATTCCAGAAAAAATCTGTACAATTCATCTTCCTATGACACTTGTTTTATGGGATAACTTCTTTATTGCAGAAAATACAAGCTGCTTGTGTTCACTTATGAGACTTATCTTTTCAGTGTTTGTATAACTTCTAGCATCTAAGCCATCACTAGAGTGGATCAAATCATTCAAGAAAAATTCAAATGGCACTGGAGTTTACATACTGTTTCTTGAAAACGCCAAGTACAGGTAAAATACAAGGCTTAGACAGTGATGGCACATCTTTTGTCTTTGCAGTTCATCCAGCATGGGGAAATTATTCTTTCTCACACACAAAATTCCCGCTAGTATTAGCAGAGCAGATAGAAAGAACTGACTTGTGAGCGCAGTAAATGAATTGACTATCACCCAACATATGGATTCTTACAAAGAATATGCCCAGGTCACAAACACATAGGTTTTCTGGAATTCTAGGGACATTTCCCATGTATAGAGACTAAACCATTGCAGGTATCAAGTTGCAGAAGCATTACATTAATTCCACGGCTATACATCAGAACGTAAGCAGAGCCTGAAGTTTACTAACAGGCAAGATATATGCTAAGTGCTCAGCTTGGGAGAATACTTTTACACATCAGATACTCTTATGCAGCAAAAAATGGAATGCTCATTCCAAAATCAAATGCAGACATGATCAATACACAGGCCACAACCTAATTCTCTGGTGGGTTTTTTTGTTCTACGGATCCTCAAAGCTAAGACATGCAGTGATGCAAGCCAAATACAACAAAAGGAGCACAACTCTCAAACTGAAAGTATGAGGCATGTGCTTACAGTGTGATACTACCTGGAAACTCTCAGTGGTTTAGCAATGACAAAAGATGAAAAGAAATTTTTTAATCAATCAAAACCTTTGCATCTAACGCAGCAACAGAACGGTTGGGATATTATCATGTTTGTTTATTGTATATTGGTGTATTTTAAAATAAATTATGGATAAGACTATCAATTTTTAAAAGCTAATATAAAGTCTTTTTGATAGCAAAAAAATTCTTCCTGAAGTCACATAAAGGGATAAAACTTGTATTAGTGATTCCAGTATCAGATAAAGCATGGTGGCTTCAAAAATCATTAAATGCATTGTTAAGTTCTCAATTTTAAATCCTTTTTTCAAACTCTACTGGACAAAAATTTCTCGTATATTAACGTAAAACACATCTTTGATTATTTATCACACTCCATCCTTTCTCTGACATGAACATTTATTTTTGTTACTCAAGAGTTCCTATAACTGAATTTTCTTGCATTGATTAGCTTTTAGGATATTTCCACAAAGAAAAGATGACTGAATTTTAGAAAGGAGATCATAAATTATAATATGTGACAGCAGAAGAATGCTTTATTTATCTGTCCATTAAGCAAAACTCACTAAAACTTAAGCAGTTCTTTCCATGTGGAATAGACACTGTGAGGAGTAAATCCAAACAATGCTTGGAATATCCTACAGATGTACATAAACACAGAAAAATGAACTCATTCTAGCAACTGAAAAAAAATGTTTGCAGTCTAATTGGGTTACTCCCTTAGCACCTCTTTTGTTGCCAGTGCACATGCACATCAATAAGGCCTTTTCTAGTGAAAAGTTTTGGATAATCCAGTTAAACAGCATTCACTGTAAATTGAAGAACTTGAAAGAAATAATAAATAAGTATAGATGTGCTTTCCCATATGAATGCAAAGTTATTTGCATGGCTGACTAACATCTCTAGACTATATTTTGATGGTTTTGGTTGTCTTGCAACTCAGTGAAAACATTAACTGCAAGGCAGTTTGCCATGAGGCCTCATGAAATGCAGCTGTTCGCATGGCTGCCTCTTTCCCAGACAAACTGGGATTAAGTTTCTATTGCCACAAAAGCTCTGCAGTGCTGACAAACATTCTTCTACTTCAGTGCTAACGTATGAGGATGGCACGAGCATGGCAGAGTTCAGTTTAGACATCACTTACATAATCAAAGAAAATAATACTATTATCGTTATCATCATCATAGGAAAGAAATAAGAAGCTGAATAGGATAAGCTATCAATATCAGTCTGTACTTTATAAGAAAAAACTTTATGTCACTCAAAGAGGGGAGGAAATAACACTGAAATTTTGATCAAAGTCCTCCTCTTCTAGTAGTTTTGAATATTCAAGACTGCATGCAGGGAATGGTTAAAACTTTGGTTGCAGTCTGTTATTATTACATAAAATCAATTTGATTTTGTCTAGACAGTCACTACTTGCTATTCAATCCTACTTTGACAGTGTGGGATCTTCCCATAAACAATTTTTCATGTATGCCTTTGTAGGATCCAAAGAAAAATCATAATTTTTGTGGTTCTGTTTCCCCGTGTTAGTATGCACTTAATCACTCTTTATCCACAGTATTTCTAAGAGATCTTGGAAAGCTAAATGGTAACCATTGGCAAAGCATTAAAAAAAACACAGATGGACAATGCTATAAAAGCATAAAAATTGGGTTGCTCCCTTAGTCAGTTTGCTGCTGGCTCATGCTGCTTCTGAAAAATGATACAGTTACTTACTTACATACATTGGGCACTACTGTTCCACTACTCTGTGTTATTATTCTGCATAAGTAATGTTAGGAAGAGCTTTGCATCTTCACCAAAGTCCCTCATTGGGAGCAACTTGAAGGACGTGCTTTGTCCAGGCTCTGAACTTCTGTCTTTGGACAGGCAGTGAAGGCCTGTGTGTAATATCTCTAATCCCACGGGTGATACAGATCAGTGACATGCATTTCTAAAAGTCAGAGACAGTAGCACAATTGAGGTATAGCTGCTGTGTTTATCATATGCCCCATGGCTGGGGATGAAAGCACCTGGGTGCCAGTGAAATAAATCAAACAGTGGATGTGCAAATGACTGCAAAATTATTATAGGAAAACATTTTATATAAAACTTCTTATTGTCCCATAACCTCAGGAATCATGTTGCAGAAATATGACAATTGTTGCACATGTTCAAATATGCTGTGCCTTTGCTTTAGACTACAATGAAATCTCTGACTGCAGATCTAACCATAAAACTCATCTACGGCTATGCACTGAAAAACAAATTCAGGCACCCACAAGTTACCATGTCTAGTTCTAAACCTCTGTGTAGGAGTCAGGTGAACTTTCATTTTCCATCCATCTACTAAATGCCAACTATCATTTCACTACTCATGCAGCAGATGCACAGTAAAACCACAGCATTTGTTATGTCTGATAATGCACGGCAAAGGTACACAGGAAATACTAGAAGGTTCTCAGACTCCTGGAGGTGGTGTCTATACAACATCCAGATCTCATATCCATGCAATAGAAATCCAAGATTGATTATAGCAAAACAGCTTAAGCTAAACTATACATAAAACGATAAACAAACACAAAAGAAATTCTTGACTTTGCCATGGCTTCCCACCTTTAAAAGCATATGGCTTTGGTAGCTAATCAAATGTTCCAACATTTTCTTCCTCTGAAAAATCAAAACTGAACTTTCATGACACTGTTTGCTTTTTTAAATATGCATTTGATGCTCATCAAATCAAGCTAGAAAGAGTTTTGATGACTTCTGCTTGTAATAGTGCAAGTGAGATCAAGTACATCTGCAACCACCCAAGATAGTTGAAGTGCATTCCAAGGCACACAATCCAGTCCCAAAACACTGATGCAGAAAACATGTACAGTCACTGCAAAAAATACTTAAACCTCACTCCAGCCTCTGAAATTACAGACACAATAGAACAGAGGTTCATTTCTGTGCAGAGCCATAAGATATTTTTAAGTCTTGAAGTTTTAATTTGTGAATCATGGGCATAATACAGTGCAAATTTCTTTTGAAGTCATTACTGTTAAATGCATTGCAATATGCAGAATATTGTATTTTTATTCTATGAAATACTTGATGTATGATATTACAGAATACTAATATTAGGTCCCTGGCTAAATGCCAACTGTGCAATTGCTTTCTGCTTATCTAAAATTCCAGTGCAGTTGCATTTAGCAATGGTAGTGGTCATGTTCCACCCTGAACGCTTGCCTGGCTCCACTTCTGCTTAAGGAATACCCTCCTTCATTTTAGAAATGTAGGCATCTCACTTTATTGAAAAGAATAAATTGAGATATTTGGACATTCAAGACATTAATTTTTAAGTCTATTTTTTGATGTGTATTTAAAAACCTGCAAACACTGGAATTCAAAAAGTAGGAAACAAAGCTCAATGGGAAACATCATACTTCCACTCGTTACATGAAATCACCCCAGCAACGAACTACAGCAGCAGCAAAACACAGCATTACCCCGCTTTTCACAACAAGGAGTTTGGAAAATATTTTCCAATGGGAACTGCAAGAGAATCATGGAATCACAGAATCGTTGGAGTTGGAAGGGACCTTCTAGAGATCATCTAGTCCAATTCCTCTGCCAAAGCAGGATTGCCCAGAGCACATCACTCAGGACTGCATCCAGGCGGGTCTTGAAAATCTCCAGAGAAGGGGACTCCACGACCTCCCTGGGCAGCCTGTTCTAGTGCTCCATCACCCTCATTGTAAAGAAGTTCCTCCTCATATTTAAGTGGAACTTCCTATGTTCCAGCTTATGCCTGTTGCCCCATGTCCTGTCACTGAGAACCACTGAAAAGAGTCCGGCTCCATCCTCCTTCAAACCGCCCTTTAGATACTTAAAAGCATCAGTAAGGTCTCCCCTCATGAAGCCTTCTCTTCTCCAGGCTGAAGAGTCCCAGCTCCTTCAGCTCAGTTCAGACAAAAAGTAATTTACTCTCTCTCAGTTATGAAGAAAAGTTCAGTATAAAACTCATTTAACAGTAAAATTGGTCTTTGTCTCAAAGAGACTACCATTTAAGATGATGGGCAACAACACTAACAAGGATTACTTTTTTCTGAAAGACTTCAAGGCTAGAAAAGGCTTCCCGAGACCTTGAGAAGAAAAGGGGACAAAACCTCAACATCATGTCCAACCTGAATACTCAAAATATTACTTGTATACTTAGACTCATAAGATGTACTTTAAAAATACTTTTTTTCCTTCTCCTTCCTTTTTTTTTTTTGGTAGACCAGTTAACCCATACAACATTTACCACAAATAAGAAAACTATACTGCCTCAGGGGTAGATAAGCACTTTTCCTTGCTTTTTCATTTCATGGGCTTGACATCTGAAATACACTCTTTCATGAAAAATTGTTATCCTAATCTAACTATCCTATCTTAATATGAGAGTTATGAAAAGAAAGCAAACAAAATGAACATAATTATTGGAAGACTCATGTAGATACACCTCAGATTTCCTAGTTCAGCAGTGAAATTATTTATTTTCAGTTCCCCCTACATCTTCCCATCCTTATTTTTCAGAATTTGAACTTATAAAAAACATACCATTCGGTCATTCTTGCTTTTTACAACATTAAAGGTGCTATTTTCAATACATGTAAATTACACTACAAAGGTGGTACTAAACTCTACTTCATCTACACACCTTCTCTATAAGAAGCCTCTTTGGGCTAGGCTTTTCCCACCAAAGCAAAGATGTTATGAAAGGGGCTTGTGGCAATCACCTGTCTTTTCTTCCTAAAAGAGTGACTCTTCTGTTAATATTATAATTTCACTTAATTCTGAATGTAGTCAATTTTTAAAAAAGTTATTTCTGATACACCTAAGACTTACACTAGTACTTATACAACTATCTGCACTGGAAATACATGAAAAGGTTCTTTTAATTGAAACTGCTCATAATGTAGTTAGATGGTCACTAATGCAGGCAGCTTTCCTAAAACTCTGGGGCTTTAAGTGAAAAAAAAAAAAAAAAACACACCAAGGGTGAGAAAAAAAAAGCCTCTACAAGCATAACAGTCCTTTTTATTTCACCTGGCCATAACACTGCTATGTTGTGTATATAATGTATGGTGTAGTATACAGTATACACATCAACCTCCAGAGTTACTCTAGGAGAGTCATCTAAGCAACGCAAGCACAGAAAGAGCTTTTTCTTACGCAGGTAGAAACCAGCTGTTAGACAGATACTGTTCTGAAAGGTAACTAATTTAGCAATGATGAACATTTTTTCTATTGTGAGACTTGTTAACATCAAAGTGGCAACAATGGAGAAATCATTCATTTTGGTACTCATGCATTTTAAACTCTGAAATGTATTAGATAAGAATTCCATATTTTCATTTCATTCTTCCCATAGAGGCATATATATCCCTGGTATTACTTCACTTAAATTCCGATCATTGTTAAACCACAAAGAAATATAGTTAACCTGCTAACATTTCACTTATTACATGCTTCACATCCTTTTAAGGTTAAATTTTCATTAAAATCTTACTTTCTTAAAGGAAATGTAAATAAATTATACTATCACGTCTTGCAAATCTTTGTTTTCATTAGTTACTTCAACAATTATTACCAATAATTTAAAATAGGGAATTTTGAGAAACAAAGAAATACTACTGTTCTTTAGAAAAAAAGCATCACTACACTATTAAGCCTGCTCCTCATTAAATTTCGCTTACAAGTAGTGAGTTTCTTTTAGCTCAGTGGTTTACAGCATCTTCCCATTCTATAACAAACAAACAAAAACTTTCTGGGATCTTTTCTTCCCAGATTCAAAATTCCTCATGTTCACTGAATTTCATTGAATTTTTAGAGTTGGAAGGGACCGTAGAGATCATCTAGTCCAATCCCCTGCTGAAGCCCAGAGCTAGGGCACATCACTCAGGACTGCATCCAGGTGGGTCTTGAAAATCTCCAGAGAAGGGGACTCCACGACCCCCCTGGGCAGCCTGTTCCAGGGCTCTGGCACCCTCACTGTGAAGCAGTTTCTTCTCGTATTTGAGTGGAACCTCCTATGTTCCAGCTTATGCCCGTTGCCCCTTGTCCTCTCACTGGCAACCACTGAAGAGACTCTGGCTACCTCCTCCTTCAAACCATCCCTTAGATACTTAAAGGTGTTCATAAGGTCTCCCCTCAGCCTTCTCTTCTCCAGACTAAAGAGTCCCAGCTCTCTCAGCCTTTCCTCATAAGGTGAATCATCTTTGTTGCCCTTTACTGGACTCTCTCCAGTATCTCGTTGTTCCTCTTGAACTGGGGAGCCCAGAACTGGATGCAGTATTCCAGTTGTGACCTCACATTATTTAATTTTTTAATTTAACTTAAAATGAAAAATTTAATTTAAAATAAAAAAGAAGAGAGGGTTAAAATATGTATAGAACTGAAAAGTCTTACACAAACTTATTAGCAAGTTTTCTGCACACCTATGGAAACACCAGTTACAGTTTCCTTCTTCCCCTGATTTTCCTGTTAATCATCTGTAACTGAAACTTTTATCCCTGCTTAACTTTGGATCTCTTGAAACTGACTGGAGTTGTACTACTAGAATAGCAAGCTACTTTTCAATGTAAGCAGTATAATGAAATCTTTAATTAAAAAAATGATGCTCTCTCACTTTAAAGAGGTGCCTCAGCTTTTAATTTCCCTATTTTATTGGTAAAGAGCACTGATCAATACAGTATCATATATGTCAGTTTTCAGTTTCTGAATACTAAGATGGAAAAGAATAAAGGCATAAAAAGCTGGAAATGCTCACCCAGGTATTAATCAAAATCCTTCCAGTAAAACAGGACCATCAACTGAAATAATCAATATAAAACAAAAGATATGGATCCTTCAGATCTGGCTCAGGCATAATTTTGTTTGTTTGCTTGTTTTATTTATTTTTATTTTAACTACCAACTGCCACTGAAAAGGACAAACAAGCAGTTTCATTGGTTCAAATCTTTTTGAGACTTTACTGTTATTAATATTCTGGCATTTGCTCCATTTTGTTTTCAAAAATTTTGTCTATTTAATGGACCACTTTACATGGAGTTACTCATACAGCAACGAACTATCTACTTTAGGTTCCTTCTTCATTTGCTATTTATCTTCATTGTCCAAAATACTTCAATAAATAGGTAGACATCTAGCATTCATAATTTACATACAATGATTAGTAACTCAAGAATTTGACTTTTAAAGGAATGAATCAGCTAGCCCTTTACATCCTGAGCTCTATATTAACACTGGCCTCCAAGGTCAGTGCTGCTCTCTGAAACTTCCCTCCAACAACTCAGAGATATGCATTATGTATCATTAGCAGCTAAGCATTCAAATATCACAAGATCTGCTGATGGGAACAAAGAATGCATTGCAAAGCATCACTGGCCTCCCCTTTTTTTTTTGTAGACTAGCAAATCTTCTATAAAATAACTAGAGTCCAGGACAATGTCTCCTGGACCAGAATCAAATCATAGGTTTATGAATTTTCTTATTTTTCAGAACTATGATGAAAAATATTTTTCCCTCAAAAACAACAGAACATTTCTATTCAGAAGAAATCCCTACATCCTTCCAAAAAAAAAACCAAAACACACCAACATTTGGGATCAGTTCTTGGGTGCTTTTAAGGCTGGCAGTGCATCAGGAAGGAACATGACCTCCTCTGCTCTGTGGCAGGTTAAGCAGCCTGATTGAACATTGCTGCTAATTAAGAGCTCTTGTTGTTTGGCAGGACCACCAGAGTACCTTCTGCACTTGTTCATGACAACAGCACCTCTTTCAGAAATTAACTCTTGATGAGTGCAGACAGGGGGCCCAGCTGGTTCTCCCAAATCCTCCAACTATATAAATGAAGCGTAATAAGAACACTGGTGACTACCAAGGGAAGAAAGGCTATTCGTGACCTCTTTTTAAAAAACAGAGTATACTTTTACATTGACTTAATTTTCTATATTGGGGGTAGATAATGCAGCTGGGAACTGTGTGAACAGAACTAAAAATCACAGGAGGTGATAGTTAATAAATCTGTAAAAAAATATTTTATTAGGCAAACAAAAATATAATTTTGTTCACAGAGCTTTCAAAATCAATAAATAATATTTGGTAATCAGGCTACAAAAAGAAAGCTTCACAACAAAAGCTGAAGATGGAAAAGGAAAAGGTTTTGTGAAAAAAAGCATGATTTGATATTTCATTTCCAAATCTTTAGGATGCATTCAGAAGCGCGGTTTCCATATGTATAAATAGTACAGGTTACCCTATAAAACACATACAGAGCTAAATTCTCCACAAAATACAGACCACTCCCATTCAATGTTAATGTTGTAGGAGCTAGCATCAAGTGACAAATCACTGGCATCTCTGCTGACATTTCCACAGGTTAGCATGATTTTGTCCATCTGAAGAGGCACTCCCTAAAGACTGGGCATGAAACACACTAGAAGAGCAATGGCAGGAAGCTCAGTTATCTTTGCTGTACTTTGTATGAGATTTCAGACTTCAGGACAGTAGGCTTAATGCCATATCCAAATCAAATTCGTAAGGTGAAGTCTAGAGACTGACTTCCAGATTAGACAAGAATGGATACCAAGCTGATATGTTAAGTAACACAAGCACTGCTTATTAATATACTACGATGCCATAGTCACAAACCAGGATATTTTATTCCTTTGTACTGTTTCAGAATCTGATCTTTGTACAAAGATTAAGAACAACCTTAACTTGGTTGTTAAGAGCCAAGGCTTATGGAAATGTAATAATAAATGTTACTATTTTAAAATATTTATGGCCTGTTATATTAAGTAGTGATAACAATTAATTACATGCAGAAATAATTAAATATGCAAAATGCTTGACTGCACCCTTGTGTGCAAAACACTATCAATCAGATATGACAAAAGAATGGGAAAAGCTATGATGATTGGAAACAATGACTCCCCTCAGTTAAAAAAAAATGCATTTTGAAACAATTCAGTCCTTGTATTTCTCTTTTCCCCCACTGTCTTTGGTTACAACCTTGTACAAAGCCTTAATTTCAAGGTAGCTGATGTTAAAAAAACATCTGAGACTGGGAAATATATATTTGCTTACCTTAAAAAAAAAAAAAAAGAAGTGAGAATTGAATAAGAATAGTAAGCAAATGTTTTCATAAAGTGCCTAAAGTACAACTACAGAGGTTTTTTCTTAATCTGAGTATCAGTGAATGTACTGAGCTGGTACCAGCATAATTTCTTTTCCCTGTATGTTGGTAAAAACCAGGACAGAATTGACTCTTTTTTTTCTAATTGCATAGTTTCAATAGTTTCCTTTCAGCTTTATCAAATTTTTTCTTAAATGTGAAACCAAGCATTGTGGAGCTATAGCGAAAGGCTGGAGAGCAAAGAGCACGTACCTATGAATCAGTTCAATCAGAAAAGTAAAAACCAAGCCATAGTTAATAGCTGCATCTATGGCAGAGGTGTACAGAAGCACTGTTTTCACCGACCATTTTCAACTGTGAAATGCAGCATTTAAAATAGAAGCAGCCTATGGTGGCCATCTTTCAATCCAAGGTTTTCCACTGGGTTAAGTAAGTGCTCTCTCTAACATTTGTATCCCAGATTAAACTCTAATGGACAATGTTTGAGGACAGCAATAAAAATGGCATGGAAGATTTTTACCTTAGTTTCTCAATAAACCTCTTCAGTATAAAGGATGGATAGTATTTATTATTGAAGTCCTGAGTAACTGTAGTTTAAGATTTCACAGAAATCACCATTAACAAGTAATTTCTAATCACACCCTTTCCACTTTTCCGCCACAGCTTTGGGAAATGTTTCCTATTCATAATGACTCCTGTTCTGTTCTCTCTACCTTTTCTGGATGAGAGCAAAGGGGGAAGGGAAAGCTGCATGCTCAACCTCAGGCCTTTAGTTAGGAGTATAATTATGTGTTGTACCAGGCTTCAGATTTCCTCAGACAAGCCCTTTTTCCAAAATCACCATTTGGTAAGTGCTCAAAGGCAATACAGCCTCAATTAAAGGTATCTTTCAGCCATCTGTTAGTTTTGGGAAGAAGGCGATTCAAGTCTCCCTGTACAACCAATCATTCTTCTTGCGATGGGAAACAGCTGCATCCAGGCTAAAATAAGGTATATTCTACAACCTGGAACTGTTAAAAGAAAAGACTTAAAACAAGATTTCTGAACAAGTACAAGAAGCAGGGAATTGTGAAAGGAAATATTCAGAATCTGGGTAGCATGACAGACATCAAAGGGGATTGAAAAATGCCACTTATTCCAAAATGCATTCCAGATAGAACTATGGCATTCCATATCACGTCACGTTAGAGCATCATACTGTACATAGCACATACAGTACTTTATACAGTCAAAACACTATGTAAAATAATAATTACATGCTCAGTTAGTTCATTGATTATATTCTACCAGGATGGAAAGTGTTCAAAACAAACTCAAAATTAATGTCTCTTAACAGCAAGTGTGTCAATTTAATCTCAATAACTGCATCTACACTTTGAAAATAATCTTTCTAAAATTCCGAGCTTTTTTTTCCTTGACTAATCTATTGGGGGAAAAAAAAAAAGAAAAGAAACTCCAAGGGAAAATTTTCATACTAAATCTTGTTGCATAGTGGAAACACCATAATTAAAGGATGAGGTTCTGGTCTGACTTGACTTATTAAAGGGTCGTTTCTTCGAGGAAGACCTCAAGGCAGCATCTCATCTTCAACTTCTGTGTAAACATCTGCAAAGACGTACGCTGAACTGTGCTACGGGCTGTAGACTAGTTCTTTCAAGCCTGGCTGTAATACCTGTTGAGTCAATAACGTAAGAAAGATAATGTTGTGTCAGAGCAAAGCTTCACCTAGGTTAGCATCCCAACCACAGCAATGGCCGAAAGCATGTCCAGGGTAGAATAACTGAATAGAGCTAGCACAAAGCTATATCTCTCCAGGGCAGTCTCTCTGCTTTAACAATTTGCAGCTCAGAACCTTCCAGAGCCAAGGACAGTATCCTTCCGTATAATAATCCTCAGTGGATTTCTTTTTTATGAACTCATCTGTGCAGTGATTTTATTTGCATCTAAGGAATTTTTACATCATTATATACTCTGTCATCAGAAAAGGTATACTTTATACAATGCAGTCATTGCACATTTTTCATATCTTTCATGTCTTGGTGGAAGCTGGTTTTCTTCACATGCTGCCAGTCTTTTTCTCTTAAGTCACACTTCTAAATTTTCTCAAAACATTTAGGTTGGAGATGTGACACAGAATTCTTAAAATTAGTTAAAAGAAGTCAAACGGAAAAATTAAATGGCTTTACTTTGCAGACAGAGGAAGTGACTCAACCTTAGAGAAGACATCTATCAACAGTTAGTGCCCTTGCAGGTGATCACAATACAGGTTAACGGCAGAAGACAGTGGTAGTGCAAAAAATCCTGCTTTATAAATAAACATTTTTTTCTTGGATAACTTGCTATTATTAGAAATAGTATAATTGTTGTGCTATAATTATTATGTTTACCTAAAGAGACTCAGATTTAATTCTTTAAGTTGCAAAAGAAAAAGAGAGAGTTAAAGATGGAATTAATTAAAAGTTGAGAGAAAGCTGCTCAAAGCCAACACAACTTCCACTTAGTACAACTTAATTTGCAGAGCGCCAGTAGCCATCACCCAGGATACAGGAATCAAGAAGGCCAATGCTAAGAAGTTCAAGAATAGATAGACTAACAAGAGGTACTTTCTTTGAGTGCTGTACCTAACTTAAATACCTAGGCCATCACAATTAAGAATTGTAACTACATTACAAATTATTTTTTCTAGACTATGATTAATTTCTTTTCTAGACACTTTGGTTTTCTATAGGCTAAGTAATTTCTCTTCATATTGAATGTAAATCCCTGAAGATGTTTTCATGTCAATGTGTAGCCAATCAGCCTGTGCAATCTTCCTTCAGTTTGAACCCATCTGTCTTGTTTTCTGAACATCCCTAGGTTGTCTTCATCTTTTTCCATTCATAAATATTCACACCATACATAACATTCAGGGAGCACTTTTGACAGAAAAGCACAGACTGGGAATATGACTGATCAGCAAAGTCTGAATTACTTTTATTTCACAATTTACTTCAAAAAAATGAGAGAACCACATCTCCACAATGTCCTGTCAAGGTCTATATACAGCAATGATAATGCACTTCTTCTGTGACAAAATTACTTAACGCTAGATTTCCTCGTTATGACACCTCTTCCCTTCATATAATACAAAACAAGCAGCTATACTAGGTTGAAATGTTCCGTGATTTTCATGGCATTTTCAGAGAGTTAGTGCAGATCAGTATTTTCTATTTAAAGAGTCTTCTTTACTTCTTTCACAAATAAATCCACATGCATATTTACTACAAGTACTCGGTAAAGATTCACAGTACTGACTTCAATCTTAGTCAATATTACTGAAATTTCCTGTAAATACAAGTAAGTATTAAAGTATTCAGTTGTGTGTTTTGACTTGTGAGTCTCAGTTCTTGTTCTTTATTTAACATCACTGAGTACTATATGAGAAATAAAGGAGGTGAGAAGACCCAAACTTGGAAGACTACTTAGGTCTTCCTGATTAATGTTTCTGGTTGCTTTTTAAAAGTTTGCTTTTGATTTATAAAAAGAAATGAAGGTTCAGTATTACTAAATTTCCAAAACAAGAAAGGGAGCCCCCAAACCTTTTCTTTTAAAAAAATGAAGAGACATACTATGTAAATTTAATTCGTTCTGCATCTTACCACGCACCAGCAGTCTTGCCATCACAAATGATCTAAGAATCCTACCATCCTATTCGCTGTATTTATGCAGGTGTATATAAATACCAATTCCAGTATGATGTGTTCAATGAATTTATAACATCAGGTAGCATCCTAAGAGGTGGCCAAGAACTACTGAATGTGTATTTACAAGTCGTATTTTTATATAGAGTTTCACAGCCAAAATCACATAACTTCTACTGATGTGACATACAGCTTAAAACAATTCCTTAAACAAAAAAGAAATTGTTCCTTTTTCCAAAAAAAGTATACAATATCAAGTCATGAATCTGTCGTAAATAAGACTTATCTTCTTGCTTGCAGACAAGGATTTTTTATTTTTGCACTCAAATAGAACAGTCCAGATAAAAAAGGCATTTGAAAGTTTTCTCATCGGCACTGCTAGTCTTCTGCTAGAGTCTGCTACTGAAATAAACTGATAGCAAAATTAATTTTTGTTATATTAATATTTAATCAGCTGTATTTTCTAGAGGTTAGATGATAACATTAGATTGCCCAATTTCATGTTGTGATCTCTCACACTATAAAAGTGAAGGACTTTACTGTAGGAGAGGACTTTCTTATTAAAGTGTTGCATAAGAAATCACTACAATATTCTCATGTAAAACAAATTTTGCGGTCCATTTGTTCTTTTAACAAAGAAACATGCCCTTAAAGTGAGGGTACACTTAAAATAATTTACAAGTCATGACAAAAAAAAAAAGATAAATTATTTATTCTGTTCTTTCTTCATTTTCATACAGACATTCTCAATTCAAAAGTCACTTCTTAGTAAGTCATTAATAAGATCTTAAAAAGTAATTTCTGCTAGTGCCCTTGAATGCATTGTTTGCAGCTTGAGGTTTCACTCATTTTTTTAACTTTTCATTTTTTGATTTTTTTTGGAAATTTTTTCAAATTTTGAAATTTTGCATTTTTTTCACCATGCATTCTCCTAGCACTTCTATGTAGAAAGAACATAGTTTGGAGCAACATTAAAGACCAAGCAAAAGACAGCACCACGACTGTCTTTCAGCACTATACCTTTTATATATTGACAGAAGGTCCCCATTTAATATCACTACACCTTTTCTGCTATAATTTTAATGCAAAACTTGTTATTCTCAAATCAAGGTGAAGAAAGTTAGATGTTTGGGGCTGACAATTCCACCTTTAATTTTTTATCTACAACTGCTAATTTAGTATGGTTTTATATCTATAAACAAGGAGAGTTTGTCAAATCAGAATTACAGTCCTAACTTTATCATTAACATTTTGTGATTGAAATAGCATTCTACAGACTCCAGCTAATATTGGATTAAGCAGCTTACACTTTCAGAGCAAATATTATAAGGTGAATATGGACACTACATTAATTCCTGACAGACTAAACACCTACATTCAAATTATGCATATACATAGTTGGAATCATAAGATTCTGCATAAGCAAAGTTTTCTGAAAGGAAATCATTAAATAACATACCTTTCTCAGATAAAGGAAGCAGTGATACAACCCATAGACCATGAAAGAAAAATAATCAGCTTCTACTTGAAGCTGAAGCTAGAAAAGGTCTGCAAATTCAGTGCCAACTTTGACAATGATGTGTGTATCACTGTATAATAAAATTCAGAGAGGCTGAACTGATTTGGTATATTTGGTAGGGAGGGTTAACAAGGAAGTTTTATCATCACTGACCTGAAGAAAGAGATGTATGCAGATGAAGCTCAACTCAGGAAAACAGAAATAAAATAAAACATAAAAAAAAGAAGAGGAAAAAAAAAAGGAGCACATCTGAACTCCATAAAAGACTTCACTACTCTTTCAGGGAGCAATGCACTCAAGTTTAGATATTTATAGGCTTTTGGGGACACATTTTACCTGAAACAGTTTGAACTCTTGCAAACCAAATGTGAATCCAAATTTTTTTCTTGTAAAATAGTTATATGTACACTGCATTCATGAAAGTTAAAATAGAAAAGGTGAAAATACAAACTGTAAAATGTTTAATTTCCTGGCATTTTTAATTGTGATGGTTTAATGAATCTACAAATCAAAAGTGATTTATAACAAAAACTTCCCTTGCATTTTAATATAAAATAGTATTTATTTTTATGCTAATTCATACAGTAAAGAACAATCCAGTTTTGTGCTGGACTTTTTCAATTCATAAAAATATACCACGTTGTTAAATACCAGAAGCTATCACCACGCCAGGGACATTTGCTTTCAAATGAAAAGAATCATTTCAGCAAGTTGCAGCTGCAACTCAGTTACACTTTCTCAATATTTGTAATACTTTATTTTATTAGATGTCCTTATCCTGCTCCTGCTACTATCCTGCTAAAGGGGACTTTACCATTCAAGTCCTCTGCTCTTTTGGGTAGCTCCAAATAAAACACACTATTTATCCATAATGGTTCAATAACAGCATATCCCACAATGAAGGTTTTTTTCCATGTGTATTTATTTCCAGTCTTAGCAACTCTGAAAATAAATATGCAGTTAAATAAAAGGAAAAAAAATATAAGCACTGTTCCTGATTGCTCTTACTATGCGATAACACTGGTGATTAAAAGATGACAGTAATTTTTTGTTATACTGCAGGTTTTTCAAAGTATAGTTGTGCCATTTGTAAACTGCAATTGGTTAATGAAGCTAAATTTAATTAGCTCAACTTCCTTGCAGATCCCATCAAACGCCACTGTTTGATGTATTCTGTAAGATGACCAAGTCTCTTACAGCTGGCTAAGTGTCACAATGAAAAGCCATCTATACTTATTTCTGGGAACTGAAATGAGCTGTTTTAAGTGGAGCTTTTCTTCCATTTTCTGAGGCTGCACTGCTCTGACCTTCCCAAAATCAATCCTTTGCGGATTAACATGTAAAGCAGTGTCGAATTAATTTCAGAAAGCGAATATGAGATCAGCCTGGGATCATACAAAACATCTAACTCCTAAATACACTAATGCTTCTGACCGCTCAATAAGAAGCTGTCAATAAAAAGAGGGAGGGGGTAGTTAGAAGGATTTGAAGCGTGGAGCAATCTATCAGGCTAGTTAGAGCTTTGCCTACTTCTGTGGCATGGCTAATGCATTCCTCTAGAAGTTAATCCTATTTCCAAAGACCCTCCCGTGAGGAGCACATAGGCCGTGCCGAATGAGAACTAAAATGCATTAAAATTCTCAACAACGTCACCAAAAGGCACACTAGTAGATTCTGAGAGTTGACAATAAGGTGGTTCATTAAAAGTGCAAGGTCTTAAAGAACCGACTTTTGTTACAATATGTCAGATAGAAAACATTCAAAGCATCTTTTCTGATGCACCTGCAAACAATATAATCTCCTAAAAACTGTTTAAAATTCAAATAAATAAAATTTATATTAATGCTACCTCTGTAAATAGAATTTGTCAGAATTTCCATTACATTGCAAATCCACTACAAAAGAAGATAGTCAAGCCTCCTTTAAGCAAATATTTAGGTACAAAACTTACTTAGGATCTGTTACAGCAACCCAGGGTATGCAAATATGTTTAGGTATGTTTGT
Organism: Scolopax mira; assembly: GCA_004320125.1. Taxonomy (NCBI): domain Eukaryota; kingdom Metazoa; phylum Chordata; class Aves; order Charadriiformes; family Scolopacidae; genus Scolopax; species Scolopax mira. The sequence goes on from BJBW01002807.1 coordinate 18,835, forward strand.
TTTTACTTCAAGAAGAAATAAAATTAGATTATCCAGTTACTACCTGAGACTGTGGTGCTTCTAACGCACCAATGTTGAGTTTTAAGTCAATAATTGTCAAACGCACATTCAGTCTGTACACTGTGACATAGTGTGACAATTTTCAGAACTTTTAACTGAATATTGTCTCTGAGTCAGCAATTTAAGCCTCCAAGAGCAACAAGGCAAGAAAACCTCTGAACAGGCTAAATATCATCTGGATACCATTTGCTCTGCAGGCAGCAACATCAAAAGTCTGAAGGGCCAAAACCAGAATTCTTATTTATCAGTAAAGACAGAGAGTAAAAGAAGTCAGGGATCAAGAGAAAACAGACAGTTCATACTATAAAGAAAATTTTCATAATAATTATGAAATCATATTATTTGAATATAAATACTGTTAATCTTTATGAAACAAAATTATCCATTTCCAGATGAAGAGGATACCAAAAAGCAATAAAAACTTGTTTGCTATTGCTGTCCTGAGTATGATTGGGAGAACTAAAAAGCAAACCCTTTGCCTTCTCTATACGGAGAATCTCTTGGTGCATAAAATATAATAGAAGCAGGTTAAGAGGTGTGTAGTGATGTCATCAAAACTCAATTAAGTAACTATCTTACAAAAAGCATACTATGCACAAAACATTTTAGAAAACTGCATTAAAAACATATTTTCTATTATTTTCTACTCTCGAAGTTTACAAAGTGAAACACATGCCCATCATTTCTAACTAAAGACTACATGTATCATAAAAGTTATCACCAATAGCGAACTATCCTTCACAGAATATTTCTTGGTTATCAGATTCCATACTAAACGTTATGATAAGAAAAGTCTTGTTTCATTCATAACCTGATAAAATCTGGTACGGGATAAATTAAGAAAAACCAGTAGAACTGAGAGTCACTTCCACAAACTCATTTGTCACCCTCTCACATATACATACAGGCTGTCTAGCATGGCGATTAAAATACGCTGTGGTTTTGCTAGCACAACTGATTGAGAGTTATGGTACGTCTATCTATCCAGAAAAGGAATGGAATTCAATTTTTTAGGCCAAAAGACTTTGGCAAAAAGAATTTTATGACTGTTTGAAATCATACTTCATCTAGCTGTTTTGTAGTCAACACTATTCATGAGAATGCCTTGCCGACGTCGACGTGTAAACAAACTCAGAGTATAAGGCGCAAGACAAGGGAGCAATTCAGCAGAGAGCAATTCTCACTCTAAATGGGAAAAAGGGATTTTGCCACATTTTGCTAAGCTGTCACAACTAACTTTTGGTTGGGTCTGCTTTTGTGATAATAATCCTGCCATCAGCACACAAGCACCATCTTGAAGATACTTTAAGAGTAGATGGAAAATCCAAACTAATATTTTCCAGTTTCTGACTACCACAAAGTAACCTACTTAAAGATGAAAAAAAAGTGGTTTCATGCATTTTTTCCCCTTAACAAAAATGATGTCCATTTAGCCTTTCAAAAAGGGAAGTGAAGGGCTAGTGAAAGATTGCAATGTTGACATTAAAATGTTTCACACTCTAAAAATCACAGGAAATGACTCAAACACATAGTTTCCACAATACAATGGACTGGCATAAGTTTGCCTAAGCTTAATAGGATAACAGAAATAATTGAATCATAAGAAACGGCTACAAAGAAAAAAACAACCTATTAAGAACAATTAAGTAAAAAGGGAAAACTAAATTAAAAGTTAATTTAGTACTTAGTATTGCATTTAAAAGATAAGCATTGACTTTTCACTGAAAATCCGAAAGCTGAATAGCTCCTAACACAGACTTCCTTCCAGAAAATAAGGTAATGACTTTCTCATATTATTCAAAGCAACAGAACTTTAAAAAGTTATAGAGGTGACATAATGCTGGCAATTTCAGTTTTACAAATATTTACGCAGAAACTTAGTGTATCTCAGTCTTGGAGAATTTCTTTCCAGGTTTCATCCTTAGTATTTTGTTAGAAGAATTCCAAAAAGGTATTTTTGACCAAAAGTAGATGGAAGCAATAAAAGTAGCTTATTTGCACAGCATATGCATAGCAAAAGTGCATTGGTTTTACTTAAAATGCTTCTCAAAGGGGAAGTCAGTAAGAATTTGGATCTGAAAAACCTTTTATATCAATTTCTTTCCACATAAGACATAAAGCTGGAAACTAATACTTTATGAGATGTAAATATATTTGTGACAGAATACTGTGAGAAAACCCAAACAAACATGCACATTTTAAAGAAAAGACATAATAGTTTTCTTCAGGGTAGCACTGAAGCCTCACAGTTCAGCACAGTGCAAAAAAGTCAGTGATTTTGTATAACTGGACTGAAATTCAAATTTTGAAGGGAATGCTGCTGGGAACCTGAGAGTGCTTCCAGTTGCTAAACTGACTGTATTTTTATGTCCTGACTGTTAGATTAGGGAATGAAATTAAATTCCACTAGGAATGAAAAAAATGCTATGCAATTATTATGAAGGTAAAGACCATACTGCTCAATGATATATAGTGGGTCTAGAAAATACTACCCACAGGAATCCACCATGGCGAAAGTCACACATATACAGACTTACCTTTTATAGCAGCTAATGTTAATGTCAAACTAAAAGTTACATAGATATAGAAATCCAATACGTCTTTTTCTGCCCCAAATTTTCTAATATTTCAGGGAAATTTAAGTCTATACTGAAAAACTGTATGTAGACAATGGCGAAACCATAATTTTCAAGACTCATTTTTTTTTGCATTGCCTCCCATTTTGCACTTACTTTCCCTAACCAGAATATCAATTATTATAGGGTTATGAAGATAAGCCAGTTATAGGAAATAAACTACTACTATCACAGTAAAGAAGAGGGTCATCACATCCTAGAAAGGGTGAGTTATTGAACTGCATTTTGTAAAAGCATACTTACAATTATAAAATATATCAGACAAGACGGTATCAAGGCACATTGTTTATGCCATGCCTAGCAAAAATGTTACTGATTTCTGTTGCATTTTGATTGCTGCACACCACAGCCTGTTCACATGCAAACCTGCCAGCTTTTCAAAGGACAATATAACCAGTCCAGACTGAATACCTTCCTGTAGGGCTCCTCTACAGGAGGATTTTAAAACAGCATAGGTGTGTTAGAACGCTCTTGAGAGTATTCATGCACCTAAGTGTATGCATTGTACAAGACATCAAGCATGTGGAGACACTCACATACCTAAAAGAATACACACACTTAAGCATTTTGCTGTGCAGGAACAGGTAGAAGCAAATTACTATTATAATATAGCCAAGTGAATGTCAACAATCTTTCCATTCTGTATTCTTCAGCTCAAATCTAATATCAAAATAATATAATCTAAATGCTCATTTTAAGGTCTACAACAAAAATGGCATAGGAGGACCTGCTTATACTTTTATTCCAAGTCATTTCAAGATAGACAGATGTTCAACAAGACCCAGAAAATGCTGCCTGATGGATTGAAAAGCATTTCTCTAACTGGATTAAAAGAGTACAAGAGGCAAGATGTTTCTATTTGTGCTCTACACAATTATTCTCTTTAAAGAGACTGTGTTAAAACTGTTACCATGGTGTCTATATTCTAAGGTTACATGTTGACAAGTATGTCATTAAAAAACCAGCAGACACTTCAGTGAGAATCTGTTACTGATCACCCAGAGTTAAGCTCTTTTAGAGAGATTATTCTGACCATGTGTTTAGCACATTCAATTCTTATCTACTTTAAACAACAATCATAAAGGGCTACTTCTTCTATGTGATAGCACAAACCTTATTAAAATGGTCACAGATGTTTACTGCTTGGCTATGCCGCTTTATAATAACCAACAAGCAGCTTTATCCAGCAATATGTATCTAATTTCTCAAAAGCCTGATGCTGTCACCGACTTAAACCTGGCCAGTAACTCCAGCTCTTACAGGAGCAAAAACCTATTTGGTTTAGCACCCAATCCTGCAAACCAGCAACTTCATCCAAGGTGATGACAGCGTGTCTCTATCTGCAGAGGTTTCACCAGCTGAGGTGTGTGCTTGGTGTGCACCCCACAGTCCACCTGTCAAAGCTGCACACGCTGACTTCATTGCTCTTTGTTATATGTTGAAGACTACAATAGTTGGAAGCACAAAGCTGAGGACAAACTCTCTGTCCGTTTAGCACTGCAACGGAACCAGGGCACAATGAAGGCTTCTTCCCCTTGACTAGAAAAGCCCAGCATGTGCATACTTCAAGTCAGCATGCTGACAAAAGAAGCTCTTTGTTTCCTTGATTCAACACACATTCAATTCACCTGCCAAATCATGTGAAAATGGAAGAGAACTACCTTGCCTTTTCTAAGATGCTTGCTCTCTGTTAGTTAACTTAAATTACGGTTAAGTTTTAGCAATAACAGTACCAATGACGATATTGGAGTTTGCTGTGCCTTTAATGTTCATCTGCTAGAGAGATTTTCTGTTTAACACATTAAAAGTGGGTAAAGAAACAATTTATATAATTTTATTTAATTCTATAAAATACTGTGTTTCACTTAAGGGAATTAGTGCCTTAAGCAATAAACAAAACTATGCAATAAATGGCATATGTGGGATCTATTAACCTAAGTGCTTGACTCTACCATTCAAATAATCCCCTTTTAGAGTCTCAGATTTAAAAGTTTATATATAATGATTGCTAAGAAAGTTTATTTATTTTTTTTAAAAAGGGTTAAAATAGACTGTGCATCTAATAATACATGCTGCTGCTGAGGATTTAGCAATCATGCTGGTCTAACTTTTGATCCCCATAAAGTTCATTTTCCCACCCTCAGAAAAATTACTGCCAGCATGAGATAAAGTCACCAGATTAAAGTCACCACAAGTCCCCCAGATAAAGCAGGGACTTGTCTGAAGCTCCTGCACAATATATTTCCAACTTATGTGGGCAAGACAGCTTAAAGGACTTTCTAATTTATCTTCTCCTTTTCTATGTTGCTACCATATGTTTTGCTGTGCTGAGAATTTGCTACATGCCTGCTTGATCCAGCAGGTCAGGGTGATCTAAGCTGGATGGATGTTCCCATCCTTCTCCCACCTCCTACCGGCATCATTCTGGAACAGAAAAACCACCCAAAGAAGATCAGCCAACAATACATTATGGAGTTTGGGGGCTGGCAGACCTTTACCATGGGGAAGAGACAGGAAACTGAGAAAATAGCACACTCAGGTCTTTCTTCCCTGTTATTTGCAACCCACTCTCCAAACAGACCAAGAAAATGGTGCCTCTAATCAACTTTGGGTGAAACCAGCGATCTTGTATGGGACACTGACTGCAAGAGGTCTGATAATTCGCCTGCTGCTGATCCTGTATGTCAGCATTGTTTCTTATCTACTGTCCCAATTAAGTAAGACCAAGACAGTACACAAGTGGGGATATACAATCTACTATCATTTTGTCTGATATTAGATTTAATACCAGACATAACTAGCAATTCACATTAGTACATTTTAGAATTGCAGCAATGGCTTACAGTAATTGTGCCAATACCCATCTCCTTGATTAAAATGAGAATAAATTCTCAGTTCTAAAAATTAAATATTTTATTACCTTTCCCATATCTTGTATATCTCTCTGTATAAAATGTAACACATGACATCCTAATATACGTCCAACAACTATTACACCAAACATTAATTCTTTAGCTAAGAGCAACATCTGTAATTGTATGCAGAAAATGAATTGTTTGCTTTCTGTCCTTTTCTTCCCATAAATGGCTTAATGGATAAGAAAATACTTTTCTGCACCCTCCAAAAAATATCAAATGAGCAGGGATTATACCAACAAACATCAATGTTAATTCAAAAATGGATTAACAATTAAAGATTTGAAGTACATTAGCATTGATCTTCAGCATGAAATAGCTGTGATCAATAAGCTAATCTGTAAATTTGATTGAGTAAATCCTGTTTACTAAAGTATTCTATAAGCATAATTTACAAACACAAGAAGATGAAAATTCTGCTCTTACTAAAAAAAAGTAAAAATTTGAACCTATTATATCTGTGTTTGGATAAGAATGGAAAAATAAGATTTTGTCATTCAAGAATGCATTCCTACAGAGATACCTGAAACTTCACTGGCACACTGCTGACAACACACAAATCGAGAAATGTCCTTTTCATACTACAGAAAATGGGACTGTCACACAGTGACCTTGGCCAGTGGAAATATATAACAGGGCAATAACCTCTTCTGTTTTTTTTCCTAAAGTCTTGCTCATATAAAACATTATACTGCTTTACAACTATACTGCTAGACAGGAAAGGGAAATAAGATAAATTGGTGGAAATATATCCTCATACCTATATAACTATATTTATTCTAGGAATTGTATCAATACAACTACATTGGTTAAAAAAACAAATCATACCTTTGACTGACAGGTTTAAATAGTACAAAACTGTTTAGACCAAATCTTAGTATTGAATGTGAGACTTTAAACTGAGTAGGTAAGTGCTGCTAATTGACAATAATTGAAGCACGAAAATGACAGGTACTGAGATATGGTATTTAATTTAAATAAAATAAAAGAAAAAGAAATAAGGAGATTTAAGAATAAAGTGAACTTTTTTTTTCTAGTTGTATGTAACAACATTTTACTGAGAAGTTACAAGGCACACAAATTTTAAGGCTAAGTTTTGTGATGGGTCAAACTGAAATGGCTGCACTTCAGAATTTATGAAAGAATAACCTCAGTGAAGACAGAAAAACGATGGGCATTACTATAAGGAAATTTAGGACAACTGAATGCACTTCACAGGGAAATGCTGAATTATATCCAACTCTTTTGTTCTCCCCTTAACCCCAGTAGAGAGAAAACACGACTTGATTTTTTTCATGCAGTCATTGCTATAAACTCCTAAATAATGGAACTGACAGGCTTTGAGATACAACAGATCCTACACTATCAGAATACAGAAAAAATCCCAACCTGTCATGACATATGAGATCCTCATACATGGTGAAAAACATGAATACATGGAAAAAATCTCCTTTACCTTAATGAAAAGGAGCCAGTTATAATATCAAAACCTAATACAAACTAACATAAATAAATTCCGTATTCAGACTGCTAAACATTTATTCATCCAGCTTTACCTCAATTTATAGGGCCTTTAAAAGACAGTCTCTTTAGAGACTTCTAAAAGAAGTCTCTAAAAATTAGGTCTTTTCCAGCAGCCACCTGTAGTAAGGGAAGTGACTTGGCCCACCACAACTGTAAAAGTTCTGTTGGTAGGTTTTTGTTGTACTCTGGCCCCAGAGGAATGTTACCTCTGCAGTTTATCAGTCAGCCTGATGACTGTCTCCAAACTCACTTCTCTCAAAACTGCATGGTCTCTCTATCATTGTAGGTAACCCTGGCTACATGTAAACAACAAGTAGTGCAACACACTACGATCGGATCTAAACAGAGCAGATGAGGATGCAACATCTGCAATAAAAAAAGATGAGAGGTGGATTTTGCAGTAATGCCAGCCTGCTTCCAGGGACTGAATGCCCCTGAGTGAAGACTGGTTGATACGTACTAAATGCACTCCAGGAGTACATCTTCTACACTTGGTCATGAAATGAGCAAACTGAGGCCAACCAGATTTTATACAGAATTCTTCTGACCAGTTAAGAGCTTTTAGCTATACGCACCACAGCTGATAATATTTCCCCAAATAACTTGTCAACTAAAAGAGGTCAAGTGTTAAAAAGTTCAGGTATCATTAAAAAAAATAGAAACAACTGTACCTTGTTTTAATTCCTTAGATAAAAATCCTAATATAAAAATGAAATTAAAACTGCTATGTTTTTCTAACAACTAAGCATGAATACAGCAGCACGTTTACTGAATTTTGCGTGCAATTTTTTTAAACTTTCAACTAAATTTGGGGTTAATTGTTAAAGATGTAAAAAATAGCCTCATGGCTGGTACATTCAATTTTAAATGGAATTCGGATAACTAAGCTTTTAAAGTTTTCTCAAAGATTTGTAACAGAAATTGGAATTGAATCTTACCTGAGCTAATGGGTGCTCTCTGAAACAATCTCCCCAAACCTCTGACAGAATATAAGATATTTTAAAGTCCCATTTTCCTCCTAGCAAAACTAGAACATATGAGAATAACTAAGAATTAGTAAGATCAACAGAGGTCAAAATTAAAGAAACGAATGGTAATTTTTACACATTGAAAGACCTGTTTTCTCACAGAAGTGTAATTTTAGAGAAATTTGCAAGTCAACTGCAATCATGAACATTTTGTCAAACTATATAATGAATGCTACTGTTTTCCATACCGCTAACATGAAACCATGAAATTCTATACATTCACTCAGACTTTCTACTCTGTACCTCTGTACACTCAAAATTGCTGGTATTCCCTCTACATCTTTTTTTATTTTTATTTTTATTTTAAGAAAAGCAGCATATAAATTGGAAAAACCCCGTTAGTTTATCTCCTACACAAATCAAAAGCTCTTTAGCCATAACACTTACACACTGTTTAGTGATGTATTTCATATCTCAACTTTTGAAAATTGTGTTTTATGTTTGACTTTGGAGGAAAAGAAAGTTCAGGTTATTAGTTCATGCCATCAGGAAAGTTAATTGCAATGGGACTTGAGCACATAATCATCGTAAAAAGCTTCATAACAAAAAAAGTTTGTGAAGAATAAATACACGTTTTCTCCAAGTAGCTTATCTGGTTTTTGTTATGTAGCACATTTGGTTATAAGAACATGTAAACGCATTGGTACATTGACACTTTCACCAGGATGTACATACTACAGTATTACCAACACCTCTGATCTTATTAGAAGCCTTGCAATATTTTTTAAACTTTAATACCTCAGAATAAAATTATGTGTCCAGTGCTCAACATCTTGCCCATCAGACAAATAGGCATAGCTTTAAAGCTGACCTAATCGTACTCTGTTTTTTTTTTTTTTTTGTTGTGAGGTCATGAATTGTACAAATGTAGTTTGTAGATTGGCTCGGGGGTAATTTTTTGCCCTTTAGAAGCATGAAGAAAGAACTGACCCATGACTATCAGGCCTTCCCAGGAACTGCAGCAAGTGCTGAATGGTAGAAAAGAGGAAAACAAAGGGAGAAAAGGAAAACTGGCATTATCCCAGAATGAAGTGGTCTAATATGTACATCGCTAAAGTAGCTCACATCAGGAAGCACAGAATAGTTATGACACTTACTCAAAAGCTACAGTCAGAATGGATTTAGCACTCATTAATTGTAGGCTGAACACTGCCATTACTTTAAGATAAACAGATAGGACCACTGATTAAATTATAAAACTCTAATACATGATGTGGTGGCTGTATGTGAATAACGGTATGTGAATAAATGTCTCTATGATTCCTTAGATGAAAAATTGATAGATAAAGGAAGGACAACATGGTTGCAATGTCCAGATGAACAGCAGTTTCTACTCTTTTACCTCCTACTCACAGGGAGCTGAGTATTGAGACTTGGTATTGGAAATATATATGTCAACAATAACACTGCTACTGCAAAGAAAACTTGTACATAGTTTTGTCTATTAAAAAAATCCATCAGACATTACCTACATTACCTCAAATCTGGCAACTGTAATTTTTATGGAAAAAACTCAATTTTTGAACATTAAAACGGTTCTACACTTTTTACATACCAAATAATTTTAGAACTCTCTAACCTGCATCCAATGTTTTTAAGAAACATGTCACATGCATCTTCAATGTCCACAGAATGGTGGGGACAGGTGGGGAAAAAAAATTAAAATGGCCCTGCTGCAATCTTTAGTGGTCTACACGATGTTCACAGAAGATATTCTCACTGTTTCTCCAGGATGTACATTGAGTTGTTTGAGAGCATAAATAATTTCAGATGACATATCTGTAATCTAAATAAATAAAGCTTAAATATTAAAAATCTGATTCTCATTCAAGTGGATGAATATTTGATCTAAAGGACATCTGCAGAATTTTATGTATTTGATCACATAGAGAAATATGTGCAATTTTTGCATTACAGTTTGGTATACAGGTGGAATGTGATTACTTATTGATAGTGTCTATCAAATGAGTTTAATATTCACAGGTACTATATTTCCTTAAAAAACAAAAAAAAAAAAGAAAAAAAATAAGAAAAGAGGAATTTAAATGGATCCAGAAACGCATTCCTTTGATATTAGCAACACACAAGCTTCCATTTATTGATGGTATTTGTGCAAACCAAACACATAAACATTTGATAAAACTTTGTGGAATTCTAAAGAATATTTTTGTGTGGTGTTCATTGTTTTAAAATCTGATGATCTTTACAGCAGACTGAAGTTTAGAATGAGTTCCATTATTAAGTCACAGGTGCCAAGGACACTAAAATGAATGTGAAATATCGACTGCAAAGAGCTTCCCAATAATTCCTCTGAGTAAGTCTGAATTTACTGCAGCATATTACACCCTCTGGGCACATCCGTACACCCTCCCCCCTTAAAGGCTACATCTAGAAGCTAAGAAGCACCGCGCAATCAGCACATTAGAAATCCCTACAGTCTCACTTTAGATACGAGTGTTTTTACTTGACAATTTTGATTAAATTTCGCTTAGCCTACTTCGAAACAGAAGGCTGACAAAACCAAGCAGGTAAAAAGTGAGGCTTTTTCTGCTGAAACAATGAAAAGACTGTTTTAAAAGCTGAACTGCACATATTGTTTACCTAAAATACTAACTTTACTGCTTATTTTGAAAAGTTATTTTAATTAGAAAGGAGAGACATTGGAAATTACTTACAGTAGTGAATGTGCAGTTCCTCCATTTCATAACTCTTAAGTATTAATGAAAGGATCTTCACCGTATAAAAAATAAGTGGTCTGCAAAAGTAACTCTGTGTATCAGCTGATTTTCATAACGGTATTCTCTATTTTTACATTTGTCCATATAAACAATGAACAAATGTCTTTCGTGATTAGTCAAGTATGTTTCTTTTTGGCTTCTAGAGAGAAAACCTGTTTCATTACTATCTATGTGATTTCAGGTCCACATCATAAAGAATAGGAAATAAGCTGGTTTACATTTTATCCTTAGAAGGAAAACGGGACTTGAGATATTATTGAAGTTTTTTTAAAAAGTAACAGTACATCTGCACAGTCATTACAGAAACTGAAGTTAGAAAATTTTCTTGTGGAAAATTGTTTCTTTTACAAGAAACATCACGCTGGAACATTCTTGAGAATGGTGTTGCTAGTAGAAAGTTAACACGTTCTTGTACTCTCATCTTAATTTGTTATGCAAACAAAGACTACACGGAAAGGAAGATGTAAAAAGTTCCTTTTTTTGTTTTGTTTTGTGCCATTTTCTTTCAAATCCAGAAATCCATTACACAAACTGAAGAGTAAAGGACTATCATTAATGGCAGCCCTGGATATTTCCTTGGATTCAAAAGGCATCAGACCCCAGACTCTTTCTATGTCTAGTAGAAATCACCACGTATTGTAAGACTGTGAGCCCCAAATCTTTTTCTACTGTATCCATCTAAAAAAATCTCAATCTACTAATCTTGCTGCTCCTTATAACTGTAGAAAATCATGGTCACAATAATATTTTTTAGCAATATATGAATAATGTTCTATATTAATAGCACCTCAGTGACTTTGATGACGTTGACTTAAGCATTAATTTAACATACAGGTAAGCAAGTATGTCTCTGTAATAATGTAGTCCTGCACCACAACTTATATTCCACAATTCATCCACTATCAGGGGATGATAGTACAGGAAATTTTACTACATATGCAGCTCTACACTCTGTTCCTATGGTAGTCCAAGTGATGTAGCTAAAATCCATTCTATTTAGATAAACTCCAACTGAAGCATAATGCAGTCCTCAATTCACAGGTTTGAAAAGACGGTGAATGTTGTAGAAAGCTCCAGCACTTTGTAAAGCCTAGCAGCTGCTTTGGGAGGTAGCAGAACATTTCAAAAAAAGATTCTTCTCTTCGGAAAAGGGGCTATTCCTCTGTCAGTGACTTATCTCCAATGAGGTCCACATGGAAACAACTGGAGTGGAAATTTTATTGGCAGCTTTGCACAGCTCTCCCTCCCCCAGTTGCATTTTCCATATTACATTTTATAAAGTAGGAGTTAAAGAATAACTTTCAAATTGTAGTTTATTTAAAAAAAAATGAAGCCATGAGAGCTATGACGGCTGGCAACCAACACAAGGTTAAAGCTGAACCTTTACCCTTGCAGACTGTCATAACAATTTCTTTGAAAGGAGTGCTATATAAACTGAACAAGCAGACAGGTTTTTGTGTTCTCACATAAATGGAAACTATGTCATATAAAAGAACTTTAATGGGCAAATGACACTGGGGTTTTTTTGTAGCAGAGTTTAAGATTTTCTTCCTTTCATTTTTCCTTTTTTCCACTTGAAACACACATTTTATCATGCTTACGAGCAGCACAAATGGACAAATGCTATCAAAAGTTTCAGTTGCACACAGTATTTCATATTCTGTTTTTCCACCATCCACTACATTTTGTCTAGTGTTAGTGGATGTATCGGTACTGTACTGCATATTTTAAGACTTCATAGGGAAAAACTATTACATTACTCTGCATTTGGTGGAAAAACTCTACTCTTTACAAAAGAAATGTTGTAGAATTTATTAAAACAAAAGTGCCAATAAGATTTTACTTTAATACCTGAGGGAGAAATATGATCATCTGCACCAATAAGAAAAAGATGCATGCACGAGGTGCTCTACTAATTACAACTGCTTTGGTGGGCAATATCATTGGTGAAACAGATGTTAGGGACCTATTAACAAAAGTTTTTCAAACATCTGCTTACAATTTTAAGGCAATTGTAAATACAGCACAGAAGGTCAATTGGGCTCATTAAGGTCTATGTGCAAATCTACTGCTGCAGGTTTCTTTTTAGCTAATACTGACTTTTTTTAACACAGGAAATAGAGTTTAATAGCAACTTGTGTCAATTTTGATTGTGATTTCATACAACAACAAACAACAATCGCATGCCCTATGCTTCACCAAATAACCCATTTTCCTTCCTCTTTTTCCTCTCTACCTACAGCACGCTGCCATGGTTCTATGAGGTGAAGCACAAGGTAAAGGAAAGGTTATAAATTGGGCAATTATATAGAAATGAGTGATTTTACTTTTAAACACCAATTATGAATCTTGTTAGGAAATCTTCATTTGTTGAGCCAAAGACAAATGCGTTTTGATTACAATGCATGGTTACAATATGCAAATTATTCTTAACAACTGGAGTCAGTAGCCCCTTTAGGTGTCAGAACAAGAACACACATGTTCAGTAGGTCTAAAACATGTTATTGATTGGAAATACTCTTCATCAGCTTTCCTCAAACAACCCAGTAACACTGTGTTCTGATGAACTGCTCAAGACCACAGTCCCAGCAACAGCAGTAAGGAGCTACATGTTCCCATGGCAGCTGTTAATCAGTATTCCAAAATTCAGGAATGCTAACTTGCACAGGAGTTTCCAAGATTGGTTCTCTGAGAAAACATCCAACAAACGTGCTAAATGTTCAGGCAGTTACAGCCTGAACTAACCAGGTGACTTTGCACTAAACCAGATCCATAATAGTCGGACATTCTGGGAAAAGGACCCAACGGTGAGCAGCAACCTGCAGCTGAAAGGCTTTCTGAACAAATTCAGTTACATTCCCAAGAACCTGTTTTCCACCTGGAACTGTACTGGTTTTACACGGGCAAAACTTTCTAATATAAACACCTTAAAGTTTTTAACATAGTGAAGACATTTATGAAAAGGAGGAAGAAAAATGCTGTGATGTAGAGGTTAGTCACTACTAAAATCACAGCCTGTATCCTTATAATAAAATTTATAAATTCGATGGCAAGTGCTGATCTATTAAAAACAAAAATTAATTATTTTGTAAAAAATTTTATAAGCAATTTTAAAAGACAATTCTATTACTACCTGCTATGATTCATTACAGAAAAAAGAACAATTCTACAGTAAAATTGCATTTTAAAGCTTCTGAATTCTGAGGCTTGCACCAAATGTGAAGAAGATTCTACTTTAAGTACTTCACTGCAGATTTTACAGCAAACCCAGATTAAGAAACAAACACCAAACAGCACCTTCCACTATCAGTACTAGTTTACAGTTGAAATTACTGAAAAGAAATGAAGTATAATGTAGATGAAAGTGTAAAATTTGCAAAAGTTCTTTATATCTGCAACCTTGAAGCTGTGCTCATATAGATCTGAAAAAGTAATATGAGTCCTTCTTGTCCAAACAACAGCTAAATCTGAAAGCAAACATCAGAGCTTTCAGAAAACATTCCCATCAATAAAGACTTGTCTTTACTCAGCTTGGCCCAATATTGCCTGCTTTAAAAACTTATCACCCTATCCATCTTCTCCGTGACTTACTAGAAAGGATATTTTCAATGTCTTAGGAATTTTTTTTCCAAGTCATTTTTCCTTCATCTAGCATTTTGAAGAGTCTAAATGGACTGTGGATTTCTTTATTTCTTGTAAAGGAAGTGGGTAGCTTAATATTGCAGGGTTGAGGAGCCTGGAGATTACAACTGATAATCTGAAAACTAAGCTTTTTGATTCCTGTGTTTTTAATCTTCAAGTTAAACTTAGGTTAGCAGAATGTCATTAATTATATATTTGAGACTGAGTAGGTAATAGAATTAACATTATTCTTTGTTCTTAAACATTTTGGCAATTCCAGAGACTCCATGTACACTTCATACCAGAAAGCTAAAAGTTTAGTGATATAAATTAACCCTTCTCCAACCTCCCCCTCAGAATTCCAACTATTTTAAAAATTGTTTGAATTCATGGCACGAAACTAATTTTAGTGGCATAACCTGCTTTCACTGAACTGATCAAGATATTTTTCTTGCCTGGGGAAGTGACGAAGGAAAGAGAAGAGAGAAGAGAGGAAAAGGAATAACATTTCCCAATAAGAACAGAACTAAGGGCTCCTACACATAAAATCTTAGAAGAAAAGCTATCGTTACCACTTCGACCAACTTTTTAAATTCTCTATTTTAATACTGATCCAACTTCACCTATGAAACTTAAAAAGGGATGCCAAAGAAGGTAAAATCCTTACATTTGACTAGGAGTTAAATGAAAAACGTGTTCCTTCATTATAGCTCTTATATTTGTTGGATAGTATTCAGGACCACTTAATTAAAAAAAAAGCATATACTACCAAATCAAATCCCAGAAATCCCAAAGAAACTGGGCGTGGGAAATGCAAGGATCTAACCAGGAAAAAAACAGCACAAAGGTAACACTGATGATGAAAGGATTTGCTTTAGCTGAGGAGGACATAAAAGATGAAGTTCTACAAAGGCCATTAAGTATTCACCAGCTCACTGCAAATTACACTAAACACTTGGTAAAGAAATATTTGGCAGATGTCAGCAATATGTAAGCCAAACATGTTCCTTACATTGAAGGATAATGTAACTACAGAGAGGGTTTGTTTTGGAACGATTTCTACAGCACAAAAATAATCTGGCCTCGTCTCCTGGCAAGGCTAGATTTACCAAGGAAGAAACAAGAGAAAACCATGACTACTTATGTGACAAATCCACATTTCTGCCATTTACATACTTAATATCACTCCTGAAATAAGATACTATACACAAATTTGGATAATAAGACATTTAGTTTCAAAAAAGACTGCAATACATCTTTAAAAACTCAAATATTTATGTAACCTCTTGTTTTAACAAGTGTAATATATACAGTACTGCATACACACAACTAATTTAAAATCTTCCATGTTTTGGATTTTGCTATCCCATTATTATCTTCTTCAGGTTTGAACCATGTTCCTAAGTGTGATTTACAAAGTTAAAACAGAACCTAAACTAAGTTAAATATGTAGAATTTTCTTCTCAAACTCCAAATAGAAAGAAGTTTTTGCAGAAGCACACAGGTTCACACCCACACCCAGACCCAGTCCGACTTGAACATTCAGTGTTAAAACTGATGTAGTGTTAGGTTCCAGTTTAAAAAAACTATGCTTAAGGACAAGACAGAAAGGCAAGCATCTGTTTATAATTAGGAAAGATATCCTTGGCCTAACTAACCATGCTGTCAGTAAGTATCATTGCTAGGTAGAGCTTTTAGATTTCTTTTGGCCATATGAATTTCCTAGAATCAAGTCACAGCCTTACAGCTGATGCAGTCAGTACTCCACGACTTTATGTGCACAGCAAATTAAAAGCAGCAGCAACTGAGATGCATGTGGGATTCCCAGACTTACTTTCATTAATGAGCTCAAGTATTTGTAAATATTAAGAAGGGCAGCAAAGCACAATACTTATGGTAACTCAGGTTAGGAACCCAGGCTCAATCAATCAGATACACTACTGTTGCATATGCTGCTTTGAAACTAGTTCAGAGAATCTATACAAGCTTTGTATCCAGACTGAGTAATATTCCCTCATGCTGGTATTTTGACTGGAAAAGTTAGCAAGAATATTTTTATTTGCTCTTCTTTTGTGGTTATACATGTGATCGAAATCTCTAGTTCTTCCCCCCCTCTTCTCTCCTCTAATGTCAGCAGGGCATCATTTGCATCAGATCAAATGATCTGATCAACAGATTTAAAAATAAAGAATCTACCATAAAGATATGATACCGATTTGCTCTGTTTCAAATTTTTGAAATAAAGTAATTTTAATAAATTTGAAATAAAGCGATTTTAAAATTGCTAAGTTATCTGCTACTGACACCTACACAGCTACCAAGTTTCATGCAGCTCACTGAGACATTTATTGAAAATTCTACTGACTTTTATCATCATAACACTGTTAGCATTTTAAAATAGAATGGCCCTAATCCCAGTAAAATAAATCATCTTGACAGCTCTGGTCCTCTGTTTGTTACATGGTTGCAGGAGTGGCAGCTTCTAGAATAGAACTTCACAACTATGAGTTATCTGGAACTAATGTAAGGCAAATTTTTATTGTCATAGACAACCCTTTGCATGAGCTCACAAACATGAGAGATGCAAATTGCAGATAAAACTATGGTGCTTGAACAATCAATCACATGCATTTGTGAATGCTGGAGAAAAGAGAAAAGGCTTCCATCCCACATTCACAACATTTTCCTGTCCCCTACAGAGCAGTGAGTCCTTCACTCCCACCCCAATCAGATGTCTGTTCATGTTCTAGTTCAAGTTTCCCAAACAAATGAATCTGAAAACAAGATCATTGAGTTCTCATCAGCTGAAAATCTTACTTTTG
The DNA here is from genome assembly GCA_004320125.1 of Scolopax mira. Taxonomy (NCBI): domain Eukaryota; kingdom Metazoa; phylum Chordata; class Aves; order Charadriiformes; family Scolopacidae; genus Scolopax; species Scolopax mira. Next base: position 36,179 of record BJBW01002807.1, read on the forward strand.
CTGAGGCTGATTACAATCAAGCAGGTGAAAGTCTCTCCTGTTTATTAGCCAGACTGGAATACAGATGCTTTCAGAAATTCACACAAAAACTAGCTGTTCCAACTACTGAATTGATATTACAACCCATGATCTCCATTGGGAAAGAATGAGCAAGTGGACACAAAATCTTCCAAATAGAAAACAACCTTCTGCTGAGAAACACACTTAATAAGATAACGAAAACAAGAGTTTTAACTATTTACACCAATCTACATTGGGAGTGTAGCTAGCTGTTCATTATGCCTCTTGAAATGGCCGATCTACTATCTTAGGGCAGCTGAATTTCTCAGAACTAGCTCTTCTCATATATAACTTCATCAATGTCAGTTCTATGTATGCATCCATAAAAAAAGGCATGCTGGTTGTATTTGACAGTTAAACGACTTTTCTGTTCAGTTAGCTGAATTTTCCCACAGAAATAGACAGGTGGATTCTTTGGCAATCTGCAATTTTTCACTGGGCAGTACTTCAAAATGGTGGCCCTCATCTGTGACATTCATTCCTAAAAAGGACATGTAGTGTTCAAATCACAGTGAATGAGCAGGAGCTATCACACATCAACCTTTAAATTATCTATCAAGAGTTACAGTGCCTGAAAAGGAAATATTGCATCCCTAGTAAAACAAACCAATGAGCCACCCACATGAACCAGCACTTATCCAACGCAGTGCAAATGAAATAGTGGTCTATAGTTATCCAGTCACCTAACCACAGTAAGGAAATATTGTTTCCTCCGAGGAATTCTTTCTCAAAGTCTCTGTTTAAGCACTTCATACTTCCATAATTCTGTCATAAGTACTTGGCAGAAGCTGTAATACAAACATAACGAATGGCAACCCTTACCAGATTACAAACTATAGTCTCTGAAACTTGGGCCTCCAGAGACATCTATTTTATATAGCAGTTTCGTATGTGTATCCAAGTGGGGCTGGAAGCTACACTTGCCAGAAGCACAGTAGCTGCTAACCATATTCCTAATTCTAGGCATGACTGCTATTAGAGTACATTTCAGGGAATATTTTGACAAGGTATAAAAATTTCAGGCAGTATTTCAAAATGCCCAGAGAGTTTCCTGGAAGACCTCATTCCCTTAGTAGTATGTCCAAGGTGTTGTCTTGTCTAACTTGAGGCATGAAAGGGGGATTTGGGGGATAATTTCTGACCAGAATTTTAAAGCAAATGAAACTGGATGTACATTTAAAAAGGTGTTCCGAATGACCAAAGACACATATAGGATACTTTGAGAAAGTTTCATTTATTGCTTGCAAAACCATGCGGAATGACTGCAGAAACAGTTCCATCATTCTGCGACACTGTTGAGGAATTAAATTAGAACCTGTTACCAGAAAATCCAATTCAGTTACGTGGGGAGTAAATCAAAGGGTCCAATTTGTATTCCTACCCGAGCTTCCAAGGCTGTTTTCTTGATCATGTTTCTGTTGCGCATGACACAAATATTTAATTTATATCAATAGTGCTGCTATCATCTTTACCTTTTCATCTCTGTGATAAGATGCTATGCAAGAAATTATTTTTTTTTCACAAATATTTATGTTCAAACTTATTTTCCAACTTGTATTCAACATCCTGTAATACACATACAGGTATAAAATCTCTCATAGAAAATGCAACTCGTCTAATATCACTTAAGAATCTGAGAAACAAATTTAATTTTAGTTATTTTTTTAGCTAATTTTAAAGATGAAACCTAACAATTCAAATCCTCCTAGTGTTGAAATAAAATGCTATTTCAATAATTCTCTGAATTATGTTCTGTCAACACAACAAGAAAGAACTCCCACAAAAATTTTTCAATTTCAGCCTATCATAAACTTCGTGAATCAAAGATGCATGGAGTTATGAGGACTAATGGATGAGGAACAAATTACATTTTATTTTTCTTCAATATGTTATAATCCAACTTTACTGGGAAGTTGGAATTTGGCCCTGAATACATACAGAAAATAGTCATGTGTTAAAAAGGGTGGAGGAAGACCCTTGTAAAGTATTCTAGCTAGTTTCCAGAACAGGACTAAGGCTGCTCAAATCCTAAGCATAAAAAAAAAAAATCAGAGTACAAATTTTTTTATCAACTTATTAATATAAATGTAGGAAAGGGATGCCTTAAAACATCATGAAACCACTTCATAAGATTAAATTTTGTCATATAAAAAACTATAAATAGATACTTGCTTCCTTTCAGAAGTCTTCACATGCTTACATTATTAAAGCTCACAACTGCAAATAAATTTCAGATAGTCAAGTATACATGAGTATAAAAACCAAATATATAAACCAAAACTCTTCTACCAGTTTTATTTGTTGAAAATATGGTATTTATAAAATGTAAATAAATATATTTAGAAGGATAGCGCTTTTTGTGCCGGAAGCAAAATTATGAAGCATGTGGAGAAGAGAAAAAATTATTCAAGAATACCCAAACAGGACTGTTAAATTCCTACATTAGGCAAGGTAAAATTATACTTCCGCTTAGAGCCTGCAGTCTCGACTGTATGTTAAGAGCCTGCTGAAAACAACCACGTATTTAAAGAAAAAAAAAAAAAACAACAAAGCTGGAAAATGGAACAAATATGACAGGTAAATTTAAGCCCCAATCTTGTACCAAGTTCTATTTTGTAAGTATTCTTAAATCCACACAGCCTCAACAAAAAGTTATGTGATTCGACATGCAAGTAAAAACACGAGCAAGTCAGAGTTGAAGCAGCAGCAGGAATGCTGCAGAGAAAATACAGTATAGTACTTTATGGTCAGTACTATTTCAGGCCATAATTGATGAGTCCACTTCCATGTAGAACTGCTGTAACACCTTAAAATAAAGGCTTTAAATTATGATATGCAGTTAGATGGGGGAAACAGAAGGGGCTAAGAGGATTGTAAATTCAGAAATAAACAAAAAAAGCTAAGCCAACTATATTGATCACAGTCATGAAAAGTGTCTGCAAGAAGGATAAGGAAATTAGAGCATCAGATCACTTGAGCCATGTACTTACACAAGCTGCGTAAGCCTGACAAACAGTAGACTGGACTCCTGAGTGATCAAAAGAACTAAGGACATGGACACAGTGAAGAGCAAAACACAACATAAACATATCATCATTTTTTGCAGGTAGTGACAAAATTTTGACTCGACAGAGATGAACAAGCAGAAGAGACTTTCTTTTCCACTGTAGATCATACTCACCAATTATGGTCTGGCAGAAGAGAAGCAGTACAGAGAAAAGGAGAAATTAAGGGAAACAAGCTCTAGTCAGTAGATTTTGACAAAGGCTGAAATAGTTATATACTCATGATTATGGATTGGCTGAATCTGAAGGAATAAAATCTGCAGTAGAAGCAAATAAGGTATCCTGAGAATTTCTTGATTCTGCTTGAAACACAAAACCTTAATGTGAGCATCTGCCACACAGCTGGTGGTTTAAACCATAGGTTAAAAAAGACATAGGTAAAATCAGAGTGGGCATAAAACTAGCTCACATTTTCTGAAACCAAATCCAACTCAGATTACTGACAAATAATGCAGACACCACATATATCCTAGAAACATAAATATGAGTGTTTCAAAACTACCCTCCAGAACATGTTCACGCAGAAAAAAACCCTACATGTAAATGTAACTAATGCTAGGAAGACCTAATGCACTATGTAATATGGTCCAGTGCAGAAATCTACGCACAAACGGCATACACACCAATAATCACCTACTTAGGAAAAACCACATCTAGGGATCATATTCCTACCCTTCTTGTAATTAGGTGGGTATGAGCCACTGCGTAAGATGGAGAGATGGTTAATGTATTTTGAAACCTGAAAACCAGAACGAAGCACCTCAGATTTACTAGAACACATAAAACTGAAAACACATACTAGGCAAATACTTCTGCCTTACAGCTCGTTCCCTTGATGATATTATCACACAATAAAAAAAACGCTTTAGAAATACTAAAGTACATGACAGATTGAAAACAAAAGTTTGTGATTTTTTTAAAAAAATTAAACGACAGTTTATAATACATAACCTTCACAACTTAGCTTTTTTAATAGTTATGTGTTTGAAGATTGTAAAGACACTCACACCATGATTTTTTTTTAACTCAGTGTTTAACGATTCTGCTAAATACAAGAAAAAAGCCAACCTAGTTTACTGAAGCACAGTTCATTTGTGTTACCTAGTGTTGTACTGGATGTGACTGCCAGCTGGCTTTGCAGCCAGCTAGAATGGGTGAGCAGTCCCAGCTGGCTTCCTGGCATCTCTTCTGTGAAGTCCAAGTAAGGTGCTGTTGAACTAAAATCAGAAGACCCACAAACCAAACCCCAGCTTTCTCTTCAACCAAATGAGTATGTTAAGTCTCCTATGCTGGCATCCATTAGATAACAGAGTACACATAAAATGTTCACCTGAATGTTCCTCACAGCACAAGGAAAAGTGAAAAAGAAATTATAGCATAGTTTGACTCTTGGCATTGTTCTTTATATTTGATTCATCTCTGATCTAGTACTTTGTAATCTGAATTTAGCTTAGGTTTTCTTTGTATAGTTGCCACCTGTTGCTGTAAATAACCCTTTCCCATTTCCAAGAAGGTCCTAGATAAATGCATCGCAGATCTAGACAATCAATTAAGAGATACATACATGTACGTTTAAAGTATGTGAAAGAGTGATGATTTTAATTAAAAAGCTACAGCCCCTCATTACTAGAAAGCCTCCCTGACATGAGTTAAAGAACATTTAAATAAAAGGGAAATTTACATCCAAAAATCTTGAGAAATCTAGGGTTACCACACTTTATGAGCCATGTCCAACTTGTATGTGGCACATCTGGTATAATAGATATGATATATAAGCAGGCAAATATTTGAAGTAATAAGTGTTTCCCAGTGTTAAAATAAACACCTCAGCACTTTAGATTTTTGCTCTGCAATCTTTCCTCAGTGGGAGAGGAAACAGGGAAGGAAGGGTACTTATCTACTTATCTACTGTTACACACTACCACTTATGAATTATCACTCACTTGGCGAGATTTTTGGTTTCAAATCCAAGTAGAAAGCATGCCATTTCACTTGGTTCATGTTCACAATATTTCACTGCTTAACTTGGCAAAACATCAAAATAGAACATTTTCACCCTTCTTAACCTCTCCTGTTGGCACATCAGTTTAATAAGCTAATGCCTCATAGCAAATTACCATTTTCCCTCTAAACCAATATAATTCCACTGTCATGAACACCCTGTATTACAGCTTCAGCCAACTGGAGAATATTCATTCCTTCTTCACAGGTAAAGGGCTATAGTTTCTGTCCAGTTGTTCTCCAGTTACTAGTGAAATATAATTTGTCAATAACTAAATATTGTCTGTTCTGATGACCACCATTTGGAAACCTCCAAATAGTACATTAGATGAAAAACAGGTTATCAGGTACAATCCTAATGTTCCAATTATCTGCGCTCCCACAAACGCCTACTATACTTTATATGCTCATGCTATATTAAAATAAAAACCAGAAAAGTCTGGAACAGTAACATACCTTCAGCAAGGAGCTAATGATGACCAACAGACATGCTCCCAGACTGACTTATATTATAGCAAACACGTTAACAGGACCTACTCATTGATAAACCTGGACTTCATAAAAAAGAAATCTTCAATTTTACTTCTATTATTTACTTTACAATTTACCTATTCTTCCCTTTTCCTTCCACCCTCCTCACAAAAACCTGACTGTCGTATATCTAAAAGCTTCAGAGCAAATGGTTTCTCTGTTTCCTTTACTAACTGGTTTCCTTAACATTCAGGATTGAATTTTCTGGCAAGTCCTGCAGAATAGTTTCAATTAGCATTAAGGACACACTCTATTACACTTATTCTTGCAGATGCCCCAAAGAGACTATGTCTATCTCTTCTTGTGTATTCCTATTTATGTTGTTAAAGAGAAGGTGGAATTGTGCCAAACTTCATTCTTGATACTACTATTTAGTCATACTGTGAAAACAGTTAGAAGTTTGAATCCATTCTCTAGCGTAAAAAATGTCTTAACTGGAAGAACAAATAGATGAAAAATAAACAAAGGTAGAGAAGGCAGCATGCAAATTCCTGATGAGACACATCAGAAATACATGTAATCTACACATTTCAAGTCAGTTGAGACTTTTAAATAAAAAAGGAAATGAAAATTTAGAATATTACTTATTCTTTTTAAGGTATTTAATCATCATAACTTACTTGTTCCAAACTGTTCAGAACTGCAGGACCAATGAAGAGTTTTAAGACAACAAAGTATAGGAAAAGCTAAATTCAATACAGATTACCAAAACAAGGGTTTTTTCCCAGTATATATCAGGTCAAGATCTGAGTTCCTAACTTAAATAAGATAGATTTCTCCTCTGTTTTTTTTTTTAATTATCAGCCAGGAACTCTGAGAATTATTTTAATTAATGGAATTGCATGTAAAAAAAAGACATGAGTTCTGCAATTTCTAGTTATTAGAAATTACATTAGTTGCACTAATTAATTAATTTGTAGTAAGTTATATCTTACACATCTCAAACATGAAATCAAACCAAAAACTAACACATAAGGAAATAAGAATTACTGATAACAGCATAATACTGGAAATGTGTGAGGAAAATACTGGGAATAGAAATAAAACTAATATAGGCAGAAATCTTCTATTTATTGTCTCCAAAAGATAAACATGAATTTGCACTCCTTGTTTATATCAGAGAATAAGAAACAGAAGAAATTTACCTAGAATATCTTAATATGTTTTGTACATCTAAAATTATAATAGCTTAGATAAATTGCTAGATCAAATTAAGACCATTTTATAATACCATTTATGGTGCTGTGAAGGCCATGTTAGGCTGTTAAGCAAAATAATTCCCCATCTTGCTCTGCCAAAAGGGTTAAAAATCCCCTCAGGAACATGCCATGTAGTGAAATACCTATGAAAATATATTCTGTAATCAATTTCCAACTCTGTGGATAGAGCATATGGCTCTGTGACAATCTCAGTTAATCGAAGAAACTTTAATTCCTAGAGACAGCATAGCCAGTTAAATCCACTGCAAAGGTGATGATTCTATGCTTGAATGTAGTTTTCTAGGCTGAATGTTTCCTTACAGCAGGCACTTCAACCTTTTACATCAGGAATTTTTTAATTGCCATAGCTTTTTAAAAGCAAGAAGCATCTTGGGGTAAGGATTCTTTCCTACTTGAAGCTTTACAGCATGCTGGTATATGTGGCACAAAAAGACAGCTTCCGTCTATTTTTTGTCAGCACGTTGTCAGCATTCTGATGGAGAAAACATGCCCCAGAAGAAGAAATCTGCACTTAGTTCCAAAGAAAACCACACAAAAGTAACAACTGAATGGTAGCAGAATGCGGATGCAAAGACAGAAACAAAACAACAGGCAAATAAGCTGAAGTCACAGCATTCTTACCGACTTTCCAATACCTTCCTGTTAAAAATTCTCTGGTACTTGACTACCACAAGAAATATCCAAGATACTCACATCTGCTTTTCAAAAACCTTGGCAAGAGGTGACTATTTAATTTTTCTTTTTTCAAATGGACGGATAAATTGTGATGGAAAACATTAAACATTCCACAAGCATCAATCCTTGCTAACTTGACATGGTCCAGTAACCTAAAGTTATTCTCTATCACATGAATTCTATATGACATCAACTACTGCACAAGATTTTAAATGTGCATTAAAGCAGGTGGCCACCAGCAATTTCTTTTATATTTCATATCTAGTACCACAGTCCATATAAATTATACACTTTGTCTTTTACTAATAAATTAAGACTTGAGTGAGAGCCCTTTATCTAATTTCCAGTCTTGAAACTTGTAAGATTCTTGAAAGCTGTAAAATAATATTCTGTCTTTTTTATTTTGTCTGTGAACAGTACTTTAAACTATTTTCTTCTTTCAGGCACGCCCAACAGAGATCATATAAGCATTCTCCCAAATTATTTAATGAATTAATGATCTTGACAAAATTTCCGCATAAGAAGCCAGTAGCACAAACCAAGTTTACTATAGGAAAAAGGTTTAAAAAAATCTAAGAAAGTAGATAGAAAAATTTTTCTTTCTGTTTGGGGTGGAATGAGCGTCTGTATTCAACAAGAAAATGTTTTTTGGTACAAGATCAGTACTTCACCAGACTTATGTCCAATACCAGTAATAAGCAGTTCTAAAATGGCTTGTAATACCCCTGACACCTGCATTTACACCAGTATATCAAGCAACTATTTGTTCTGAGGGCATCAACTCCTGGTTTACTCCAGTGAAAACTGAAATGTTTCTAGCCACTAAAATATTACCTGGATGTTATACCTCCTGTGTTCATAAATCTCTGCTTCAACAGTCATATTGCGCAATACACATCCTTTAAAGGAAACTGTTTCTGTAGCAACTAGTTTGCAGAGCCAAATTAGTTTCTTCTTCAGACATATGAGAAAATCAAGTCTTATGTTTAAACAAAGCAATTGATTATCTTGGTGAAAAACTTTAGCTGAAAAATGATGCAGCAGTATAAAAATAGGTTGTTCTCTTTCAGTAAGCCCACAGAACACTGAAGTCTACCAATAAGTTCTAGGGATTTAGAAACAGGTGAATGAAATTCCACATTGAAATTTTACTGCCTATAATAGTTAGTAATTATATACTAACTAACTAGTTAGTATTTATAATCTGAATAAAGATAGTATAGTAATGGATGGAAAGTATTACAATCAGTTGGAATGAATTCTGAAGCTTTCCTATCGGTATGTAATTTAAATTCAATTTAACGAGTTACACGATATCCAAAAAGTACAATAGAATATGTTGTAAGTTGCATTTTTGAAAGCACGAAATAAAAGCAATTTGTGGGATTCTGATTAGGTAATCAAAAATGGTTAGGAGGGTAGGAAAGATTAAAAGGATGACTAAATATAAGCAAGCAGAGCAAGACATCATGATTTCCAGATACGTTTATGACTCTAAGCAAAATTATTATTTAGCCTCACCAAAATAACGTGTTCCCCTTTCCTTATACTCCGCAATTTTCAAATTAAAAAAATTAGAAATGGAACCACCATATGCTTAAGTGGAGTTATTACCAAACTTTATGACTTCACAAGAAATCAAACCCAAACACTTTGTAAATTATCTTTCAGTAGACAACTTCCCATTTGAAGAAGGGAATATTGTGGTTTTGGTTTATAATTGGTTTGCTAAGCACTGTAACTATGTATAGATTTTTCCCCAATTAATACTGCAGTCTTCTTACATCTCACCATATTTGCTAAAAAGTATTTAGTAAATACAGGTAAGATTTGTTTGCCTTAAATGTCGTATTGCTATTTCCTCTTTCCTATATCTCAGCCTCCATGTGCCTACTTTTTTTTCTCATTTTCTCTTCAGTGTGCCTCTTCATCTCTCTCTGTGAATAGACAGACTGATGATCCATTCAAACATAGATCAAATGAAAAATGTCTATACAACAATTTACAGTTGCATTCTGCAACTGCTTAATGCAATATACCATAAAAGCTTTGTGTTTGCAAAGAATCCTTAAAAATACTTTTGGGTTTTTTATGTAAGATAATATCATCAGTAAAAATAGTGTCAGGTCAAGTTTACAAAAAAATTTGAAAGTTCATCCACATTTAACAGTTAAGCAACAAGAACAATGCCAGTAAATTCTTTTGAAAGCAACATGAGGAACAGCATTTTATAGCAATCCCGGGGACCACAAAACTGCAGTGGGGGAACCTCACTTTTTTTACACACCATTCTACAGGCCATGACATTCTAGGCTAAATGATATGAGGTGTGACAAATGCAAGCCTTCGTTTGAATACAAACAGATTCTTAAAATATTTTAACTAGGATTATAAGTGAAAATAAATTAGGCCAGTGGGATTTAGGTAAAGAATTACGTAAGAAATTACCCAAGCTTTGAAAGTTTTTGGTTCTGGAAACAATCAGGGAATTATTGTGAAATTAAATGACCATCTTATGGCAGCATAAGAACAAACAAAAAAAAATAACCAGTGTATTTATTCTTAATAACACTGGAACAGGTGCTGTCTAAACTTGCCTAAATAGCCATGCCACAAGTTTCTTAGCTCCTACCTTAACTCCCATACTGCTGTAAATACAACCTCTTTTTCTTATTTATTTCTAACAAGGGCAAATAGAGGAGATGTGCAAAATGGAAACTGAAAGTCATGATCTAACTTTGAGTTTCTAAGAAATTTGACTATGTTCTTCTCCCTGTCCAGTCAGAATGAGAAATTGGAATTTCCAAAGAATACTTCAGATTTTGTGTGACTGCACTTAGTCGTACTTCAGCATTCCGATCTTTGTTGTAGTTCCAAATATAAAAGCGGTTAAAGTCAAAATCTAGCACACAGCATGTTTGTCACCATGGCTGACAATAGTGATCCTTCCCATCAGCTTCCTAAAATGATCAGACAAAAATTACTCTTTAGACATAATTCCAAGGCTGAGGTAGGCCCTATGCACCACTTAAAGCAAGTGTAATGGCCAAAGGAGTTGCGAAAACAACACGTACTGGTCTCAACTTTTTCTGCAGAATTCAGAAACATTGGGAGTTTTCCTGAAAAAAATGGGAGTCAGTTTGGAACTGGCATCTCCAGCTCATTTCCTTCAAAGGTCAAGTGTAAGAAGCATGTGCAGTGCGCAGCCAAGTGCATTCTTTATTAGTTTCTAAACTGGGGCTTCATCAGCCATGCATAGAGTGGGAAAACCCCTTAATCATAGAATCATATGGGGGTTGGAAGGGACCTCTATAAATCATCTAGTCCAACCCCCGCTCCAGGCCCTTAATCATCTTTGTGGCCCTTTGCTGTACCCTCTCCAGCAGTTACATGTCCCTGTTGAACTGGGGACCCCAGAACTGGACACAATACTCCAGATGGGGCCTCACCAGGGCAGAGTAGAAGGGAAGGATGGCCTTCCTCATCCTGCTGGCCACACTCTTCTTGATGCACCCCAGGATGCCATTGGCCTTCTTGGCCTCAAGGGCACTTTGCTGGCTCATGGTCATCCTGTTGTCCACAAGAACTTCCAGGTCTTTTTCTCAGAGCTGGTCTCCAGCAGGTCAGCACCCAACCTACGGTGCTCGGGGTTATTTCTCCCCAGGTACAGCACCCTATACTTGCCCTTGTTAAATTTCATTAGGTTTCTCTCTGCCCAACTCTCCAGCCTGTCCAAACACATTATCAAGTCACTTAGATAACTGCTATTCTGTTTTATTTGAACACAACACATTTGAACTTATTATTTTACTAGTCTGATGATTATAACAATTACAATAAAAAGGTATGGGGGAGAAACACAGATCCATGGCTTGTCCAAGCCCCAAGCTACTCAATGACATTAATTAGGGAGGTGTGTTTTTTTCATCTCACCATATTATCAACATACCTAGTTGTGCTATACCTTACCCTCCCCTTTTTAAGTCAATGGGTCACATCTTCCACTGACTTATGCCTGTCTTTGAGTTCATTAACTTAGTACTATAAGCACATGACCTCATTAGAGGCTATATTCTGATCTGAGCTCAGACAGGTAGCAATAAGGCGGCAGGTTTCCCAGTGCACAGAAACGTATTTAATGAACATAAAGATATCCCTACCTGATACACATTCATGCTGACACTACAGAAATGACATTGTTACACTTAACAATATGCTACAAAACGATGACTGAAAAAGCTTGAAAATTTCCTTCTCAAGGAGATGCAAACATTAATCCTTAAGCACTTTTGGGTAAGCTTAAGTAATATTTATTTTTAGTAAATAAAAGTTAAAATTCAAAGGCAGAACTGAAAATCACCTAATTAGCAAGTGAATAACAGTAATATACATGTAATATGTTGTGATCAGTATTATAAACACATAACGATGTATTTTGTATTATTATAATATATTGTTTTCTATTGCATAGATTATATTGTATACTTTTTCAAGTTAATCCTCTCCTTCCAAAAAAATGTAATGATTTGTAACTTCAGCGTTCAACTTTTTCATCTTAATACGAAAAGTCTGTTTTAAAAAGTGTGCATGAAAACAGCACCGTGTAAAACAAAACAGTAAAACGTTACTGAAACCCTTCCATTTCCATTCTTTAGCTCTCATTTAAACTGTGCAGTCTTACAGGGTTTCCTCTCATATTTAACAAATGATGAGAGCTCCAAGGCTATATGTGTATTCATACGACAATGCCAATTGTTCAGGAACTTCCAGCAGCAGGGTAATACAATATACTGTAGGAGTTCAATGTGGGTTAATTGCTCTACAAAACGGGTATCTTTTTTTTATGACTCAATTCCCTTTGGGAATGACAAACCTCCCCCTGCACTGACAGAAACCATGCAAGTGGGGGGCCCACTTCATTAACAGGAAGAAAATCTACTAATTTTACATAACAAAAAAATAAAGAGGAACATATTTTGCCTTCGATTCCGTGAAAAATCAGACACACAAGGTGCGTGACAGGAAAATAGGGACCTAATTGTTTAGCGCCCTCAAGAACTGTTCACAACAGGTGGAAAGAAAGGCACGGAAAATTGACGAAAGGAGATGACAAATCCCAATACAGAAATCTTTCAGCAAGCATGTAATGAAAAATGGTATTGCAAAGAAGAGTCTGGGAATGGCACAGAACCAAACCAGTGCCAAAAACTTCCGAATTCCTCCCTTTCTACAGACAAGGAAGGGAACAGACTCTTGGCTGTATTACAAAAATTCCTGCATGATCTTTTGTTATCAGGCTGAAGGACAGCTTTCTCTACCACTGGATAATGCAAAACACTACCAGTAAGTGAATGGAAGAATAAAGTATGAAATATTATACATTTAAAACTAAATATGAAAAAATTACTGGTGAAATTAATTTGATTTGATTTAAGGGAAACAAACATACTCTGTTATTTGACTAAACCTCATCACCAAATGCAGGCACAAAATATTGAATAAAAAAAAACACCTCAAGAAAGCAAGCACACAGAAGCAGTTATTATGCACTAACTTTCTCCTTTTGAGAATAAATAAAATATATTCAACACTATAAATAAAAAAATGAAGGTTAGAAGTTAGTAACCGCAATGATGCGAGGAACAAAAAGGCTAATTTAAAGGAATGTAGATTAAAATTCCTTAAAGAGCAGGTCTATCACCATTAGTATCTAACTTTAGTTTTTAGCCAGACATTCATCAAGCAAAACATTCCTATCCCACATTGCACTTTAAAAAGCAAACAAAACCAAGGGATCTAAGCTTTTAAAAGCAATATGAAGTATTGTGAAAGGTCTCTGCACAAAGAGATACTCATTATCCAAACTGATAAAATATTTTTGGTCAGGTATAAGATGCATACAGAATTTAAATGCAACTCACCAATTAATCAAAACTGACACATTTTTTAAATGTCCAACAGCAATGCCCATTTCCTGAGAGAAAAGCATCCTTCCTACCCACCATAGTATTTTCCAGCTCTCCAACACACATTCTTGAGGGAGAAGGGCATAGGGGGTTAATTTTTACAAACTGTTAACGTTGGTCATAAAACATTTATTTATAGCAGACTATTAATGTACTAGGATAGTCTCACCATGCTAAAAGACAAAGATCACTCTTTGAAGACTCTGTGCTCCAACAACCCATGCATCCTCAAGAGAGGAAACCACAAGGTCAGTGACACAACTTGAGGTTGGTTTTGACTACTACAGCAGAACAGTTTCCTCCACCCACCTGAGCCTAGATTACGAGACACAGCTAGCTAAAATAATATTAAAAGCAGTAAACAATTTTCATAGCTTTTAAGAAAATGGTCGATCAAGTTGAGCCAACAGCTGTAAGAATAATAATTCTAGCTTGTAGTTACAGTCCTGGTGGAATTCTGAGGCAAGCATCTGCAAGGGGAAGCTTTAAATGGGTACAACTGATGATGGAATGAAAGCAAGCTCTGTGACTGTATGGCATATTTTGCAAAGACTATGTTAATCCCAAATTTCTATCTTCAAACCGCATTTCAACCCATTCTCCACAACTTATTTTAGTTTGTTTTTTAAAAAACTGTGTTTACGTAGAGTAAAACATCACAAGGATTTGGAAAAAAAAATCACTAACTGCAATATATAGTTTGTGAATCTCAACTTCTTTGCTTGTACCTCTGAAGTACCATTCCAATCTCCTTCAACTATCTGCTATTCTAACTTTTCACTGACTTATAACTGCATTAGCAGCACGCATATTGGAATACAACTAAAACAAGAGTTTTAAAATAAAATGAGTCTGAATGCTCATTTTCGAAAATTAGAGATGTAGTACACTTTTTAAAAATTCAACCATTTGCATCTAGAAAAGCATAAAGAAAAACTGAGAGGATACCAAACGATGTAAAGGATTTTCTTTTGCAAAGCTTTAAACTGTTTGGAAATTATTTATTATAAGTTGACGTTTTATTTTAGTATCCTAAAGCATTTATGAAAGCAACTTCATCCCACATTTTATTTCCACTAAAATTCACTGGTTTTGTGTCAACCTCTTCCAAACAATGGAACTTTGTCCTTAAATACTGGGGAAAAGGGATCCACAACGACATTTCATATAGAATATATCACATGCTGGATTAATCATGTAGAAGTCAAATCTTCTGCCATCTAAAACATTAAAACAGAATATAAAGTGCTGGTAAAGAATAAAATATATATATATTTATTATATCTAATTATCTTTTAATGAAATGCTGTGAAAACACTGCAGCCAATTAGAGTGTGCTGGAAATATTTCTTTATCAATCTTAGGTCTTGTAAATTAGGTCTTGTGTATGTCTCCACAATGTAACACTTATGTCACTATACCAGATCATCCTCAAAAATAATGGTTTCATCATAAATAAAGCATTCACAGAAATGCTCTGAGGAGAGTAGACAGAGAAAACAGAACTGCTTCTGGCAAGGTTACCCTGTTCAGGTGGCATTACGATAAATATCTTTGAAGACAAGGTTTATGAAATGAAACTTACAGAAAGAATTTCCTTTTAGAGAAAAAACAAGGGAACTTCTAATCTTTGGTAAGGACTTTAATTTTCAGTTTAAGAAATAAAAGCGGAAATGCTTTTAAAAATAGTCTGAAATGATTCCAACAGTTTTAAACATGAAATCATAAAAGTGATATTGATAATTTAAAACTATTTGTCATTTAAACAAATCTTCATTTTACAATTACACTAATGCCATTTAATTTTATATACCTACAGGTGAATTCACACTTTGCTTGTTACTGTAGGACATAAAAATGTACACCAGTGATAATACAGTGTGTACATTAATAGGCAAACTGCCAAGACCTGCCATCTGGAGAGCTAATGAACAATCAAGGGATCCCAAATTAAACTACAGAATTTTCCCTTAGAATCTTTAGGACAACACTGTCAAGTTCAATCTATTCACTTAGCCTCCAGAATCAATTTTTCAAACTTTATGACAGGTCTAATAGTTTCCACCTGTTTCTCTTGCTTGACTTTTGACTGGCACGTTACCAGCCAGGGTGGAAATGCAGACAAAGACCCCTATTAGGCTCCGGCTGTTTCTCTACTGTGAGGTCGCTCAGCCATTAAATTAGTTCCAGCCCACTTTCTCCTTCCATGTCTTAATTTTTGGGGGTTATGAAGGTTTGGGGAAGTAGAAAGCAAGAGAGTCAAAAGTCTGACATTCAGCTGGTGGGAGAGGTATAAGAAAATCTAAAGTCACTAAGTTAAATAAATTTATTTATAATTTACTAAGAAAAAAAAATGTACTAGCTAAATTTGCTACTAACCACACTAATTAAGTTCTTGCGGTGTTTGTATCATATTTTCAATCATCACTAACTTGGTAGAGTTGGAGAGACCTAAGAGGTCTATCATATAACATGTGCTCATTGTATTATATGATTACATGTGCATATATGATATACATTACATGGTACGGCAATTATTTTCTGAGAATCACAAATGATCAGTAGGTACCAATTTTTTGTTCAAGCAAAGAAACTATTTTTTCTTGAGATATGGTTTCCTTTCATTCAGAACTGGCAATTAGAAAAAAGTGACATACTATATACATAAGGGACACTAACAAATTCCTATTGGCTAATTTGGAAATACCTTGAAAATTCAACAATTTTTTTTCTTCAATAAAAATTACTTAATAGGTATTTGCACCCATTTCTAGTGATTTATGAAATGTTATCATCTGAGAAGCCTCAAGGCACTTTGCTGAATGGAAAATCACATGGACTACATTATTCTATTATCTATATCTCTTATTATGTATTTGCAATAACATCAACTGTAATACTAAAGGCAAATATTTTAATTTATTAAAATAAAGTTCTTTCTGCACAATAAATTTCATTGTTCAAATTATAATCTGACTGAAAGCACCTTCCCAGTATAAACTACTTAGAGTCAGGACTCCTAGTTTACATCTTACCTGAAAATTGAGTACTCGGGCTGCATCGTGATTGGAAAAATCTTGAAGACCTACATCTTTAAACACTTAATTACCTATGGATTACTTAATGTAAAAAAAGCAACCTGAGTGCTGACCACTCTGCTGTTACAGCACTTTAGAAATAAGATGGTAAAGGTTCCACCGTCATTGAAAAACCAAGATCACTTCCCTTGCCTTTCTTGATAATATAATCATATATAAATTGGCCACATGCAATTCTCTTTAGCTTGTGATATCCAAATAAATTCACAAAGCTCTGTACTATATACTTCACCTCACTGAGACGCTGGAATAACATTACTGAGAACCACCACCAAAAACAACTGTCAGAAAAGAAAGGTCTTGGTCTATTAAATTATCACTTAGTCGGATTCTTCACAGTACTTCTGCTTTCAATCCAATGGGCTGAACATGCCATGAATACTAAAAACTAAGCAGGAAGTGCTACAAATGCTTCAATAAAATAACCTCCTGTTTGTGGCCTCTTATTGTACTAGCATATCAGTATACATCCAAAAGTCATATTCAAAAGTAGCTATCAAGAAAAGTGATAGCTGCAGGTAGAAACATACATAGAAAAATCTGTCTTGAAGAGCAACAATTTCCCAAAGACGTTTCTTCCATCAGACTATTTCATGAAACGTAACAGTATAGTCTTTGTACATAGACTCCGACCTAAGATTTAGTAACTGTGATTTTCATAATGCTTAATCACATTCAAAACTCTGATGAACTGCTTTCTCAAAGGTATCCCACAATTCATTTACAGGAGTCATCCATGTGATGATGAAAGAATGTCTAGAATAACCCTAATCAATGTTTTTTTAAAAAACACTAAAGAGCATTTTAGTGAAATATCCAGTAAATGGAATGAGAGAAAACAGTAATGTAAAAATTAAGGCCACGATCTAATTGGTATCACTTTTGTCATATAACTATCTTAGATAATAACTTGTACTAGAAAATGCATATAATCTCCTAAATATTTCATACCTTAAACTTTTCTGTGGTGCTAATCATGCTTTGCAAGAGGAATGATTAAACTCCTCTGCCAAGTGAAGAGCAGTCAGATTTCCCCACCCTTTATGGCTTACTAGTTTACACATTATCAATTAATATTCTGTCAACACAAAGATCTCCATTTTGTGTCCTATCAAGAAGATAATCAGCTTTCTTTTAGTTTGACTTGCTTGCAGGCAACAAATAAACCAAAGAGAAAAGTTTCTTTCTGAACACTGTGTGTTACTCTAATTGTGAATTTCAGATCAGAAAGCTTATTTGGTATGGTCGAGATCACTATCTTACCCATCTAGAAGATTCATTGTTGTTGTGGTAACTTCAGTAAAAAGAATAACCTTTCCAAGCTTCTTTGTTTGAAGATGCTGTTGATACCTCTTCAGGCTGAAATGGTCTGATGAGAAACTTCCCATCTCAGTGATGACCGGTGTGACAGATGGAGTTATCTCCATTTTTGATTCCCAGGATGAAACAAATTTAAGAGACACCTTGCTGGATGCTCTTAATCCTTCATCATCTACATTCCCCTCAAGCCATTTCAGAAAAGCAAGATGGATTTCCTGTGGGCAAGGGAAATAAAATAAATCATAGAAATACAGACCTTCACATGTGAAGACACAGAAACATTCTCCTGAGAACATTTTTATTCAAGCAATCATCTTCTACTTCAAAATAGGAAAATTACCTCTATTTCCTGTTCAAAACTTCTGCTGCTTATTCTAGTCCAGCCTGGCATCCAGACTACTTGGTAGTCTTGGTACTATCTAGCACTTGAGACCATGCTCCTTTGCACTTTAATTAGGCTTAATCTTCCCCTATAACAGGGTTTCTAGTAGTTCTGAAGCATGAGTCTGTATTATGCAGGTTTTTCAACATACTAAAATTCTTTGCTGGAAGGCCTTTAGTTGATTGCTAAGGCTCAATTAGAAGGATAAAACAGCAGCTAAGAAAAACATTTACTGATTTGTCAGCAGAATACCTGCTAAAAGAGCTTATACCTTCAGCTAAGAAGCTACTATTACCTTAAATATAGACAAAAGTGGCTGTTAATTAGCTAACTAAAACAGAAGCTGTATACTACCAGTGTATGAAATGCAGTTCTATGTATGCTCTGTTGTCCTTGTCACAACCAATAGCAATGTTTATACACATTTCTGTGCAAAAGATTTTAAATATGAAATATACATGTACATACATATAATATTATATATATCTACACACCAAAACCTTGATTTTTCTCTCTTTTATTTCAGATTATTTAGAAATACTTTTGTTTTTTCTTAATGTTAAATTCAGAGATAAATTACTTGGATTATTACCTGTCTGGTGACACTCTGAAAACACATTCACAGTACTCTTTCTGGAGATATCTAGTTCTGTTTTGAGAGGTTTGATATTAAATGTTTGATATGTCTTTAGAGATCATCAGTTAACAGCCCACAAACAAACACACTGGGACTTCTTTTTGCTAAGTGTGTAGCTTAAATTTCGAAGAGCTCTCCTTGTGGAAACCAAGGAGAAACACTCTCCTTGTGTTCTTTTATATGATACATGAACCCACAAAAATTGTGTATTCTATTCTACTGAAAACAACGTACTAGAGATTCTTGCCCTCAAATTTTTAAGAGGAAGACATTTGACTTTTAAATAAAAAGCTCCTAAACAAATATATGCTCCTCCTTCCCATTACCGCCATATTTGGTAACCAGAATATGAGTGTGTCCTATGAGACTAAGCTCTCGTCCTTGAACAAGATGTCTCTGATATCCAGCCCAACTCTTTAAAACCACAAAACTGCAATTAATCACAGCATCATAGAATAGTTTGGGTTGGAAGGGACCTTAAAGATCATCTAGTTCCAATCCCCCTCCCCTGGGCAGGGACACCTCCCACTAGAGCAGGTTGCTCAAAGCCCCATCCAGCCTGGCCTTGAACGCCTCCAGGGATGGGGCATTCACGACTTCCCTGGGCAACTAAGAGCAAACTTCTTATAAACAGTTATCTACCCAAGAAATTACTGCAATTTTCCAAATCCCATTGTTATATCTTAAGAAGGAAAGAGAAAAGCGGTCCTGTTCCTAACACCTTTGTATAGATTTTCCATCCTTGGAAACTACACATTCTCAAGTTTCATATGGACACTGCTTCTTGTATGACGTTCTTTGTGTGCTGAATGTCAGCATACTTACTGCTTTGCAGCCCTGTAAGCCCTGTAGTATGGGCAGCAGAGCATAACAGGAAGAAAGAAATAGTCTCTTTCCAAATGCAATAAGGCAGTAGTTTCTGAGCCCCAGGACAATCTAAGAACAACTCAGTAGCTAAATTTTAGTTGCAGAGAAATTACTTCTCATTTCTCGTTTCTTGGTTTTCTAAAGCTCCACCTGAACTCTTTGCACCTAAGTTCTTGAAATATGCTTTAAATATTTTCTGTCTTTTTTTTTTTTTTTTTTTTGGATATGCATCATAAATGATGATGTGGCATTACAGGCTTTATAAGCATTTCTTTGACTTGATCTACATGAAGCACTTCTATCTTTACTTAGCATTATATCATATAATACCATAGCTTTGACACACTGCTGCTAAATTCCTTACACACTATCCTACTTGTTTTATACATACATAGTAACTTATTAGCTGTCACTGATATTTAGAAAAATTGTAGCTTTCATTCTTTGAGAGAGTATATGGAAACTGTGCTTAATCAGAAAGTGCATTTTCCTTTTGCTTTCCAAACACAGAAATTCACTTAGCATAACTGAGTGAGCAAGTCCTAGATACAAAAATGTAATTTTAACTAACATAAGGACGGATTTACAGACTTACAGAAACAGACATTAAGTTAAAAAAATAAAGAAGCTTAAAGTATTATAACATTCTAAACAAACAATGAAGGTGCTCAATACTCCGCGTCAGAAAGTCTGGTGTACTTTTGCCACAGCATACTTTCTGAAAAAAACTAAAATAGTATATATTTATGTGTGATGTTACATTATCACAAATATGCCACACAATTCCTACCATTTATCCTCTTTAGTGTATTGTTTCATGTGATTTTTTTTCCCCCTATAGTTTTCAGGTTTACTTCTTGATGTAATTTTCTTGTTTCTAACACATACTGAACCATTTAAGAATTGTTACATATGTATAATTATGAAGGTAATTTTTCCCATAATGTACACATTTATGGAGCAGCTCAAAAATATAAACATGAGTAATACATTATTAAGAAACAGCATTTGATTTTTAAAAATTCCTAAAAATATGATTTTGCATTTTTAATGAAGCAAAGTTTCAAGTACTGTGCGAGTACATGCTTGAAAACTTAACTGAACCTCCTTCATACAAAGTTACAGAAACACGGATGCTGAACCAATGGATTTCAGTCACCACAATCATACTGGCACACAAAGAAGTACATTTTTGTATAATGAAATAAATGTATACAAGAAATCAGGGTTAACCTCTGCTTCAACTCCATTTGAAAGGAATATAATCACATCAGAACCTGAACTGTGCGATTTGTTGCCTAAATTCAGGATTTAGCTTTGAATATAAAACCTATCCTCAGCTGTCTCTGCCGTTCTGCAGCAACCTCTGGTGGCCATTTAAATGAAAAGCGTTGGTTCAGGAACTCTCTGGCCTTCTCCACTTCTAGGACCAGCAGGCGTGTAGGCACCCAACACAAGGTAAGGGAATACCCAAACTCCTGGGCCCTGACTATTATCAAAGTCCTAAAACATGCAGGTTGAAGCATTAAGTGAGTACGCAATCAAAAAACCTGTAGCTGTTATACATTCTGGCACTGACGACAATATCTGCAGCTACTTTTACACATACAATCATACTAAAATCTGTATTATGCATAGTATCAGTAATGTACCTTGTAAATAGAAATACACTTCGTTTAGGGTGGAACAAACTTTCTGCAATTGTTGTTCATCATTACTGCATCAGCTTTGGATAGGAGAACTGAAGTCAAGACAAATTTAGATTTTCTATAAAACTGATCAACTTTAAAATCACATTTTATATGTACGTTCTCTGAAGCAAAGATATTGCCTTCTTTCCTAAAAATATGATATGTTAAACAACTTAGTGACAAGAGAGCTAATCAGCTTTTCATACTTAAAGTAACCAACTACAAATTTAATATTTATAACAAGAAACTTTTTCTATCCATATTTTAAGTGGTAAAAGCACAATATATTTTCAATGCATAGTAAAAAACAACTACCAAAAAGCAGAAAAGCACTATACCAACAGGAACTACCCAACACATCACTAAGAAATTCACACCCAGCACTCCAAAGCACAACTTAAATCCTCCCAGACAGAAGCATGGAGAGAGATGAAATTTCAAAGCAGTGACAACCTCACTGAATCCAGGAACAAACCGATGAACCAGCAAAATTTTGTCATCCTGAAAGTCTCACTAAATGAAAAGTTCTTCTGAGCAAACAGGGAGATACAGTGGATATTAATGAATAAAATTCATAGAAATAGAGAAGTAAGCTATGGCATCCTGCATACCCTCAGCTCCTCCACTGATCAGCACAAAGGTTTTTAGAAGTCACTGTATCAAGGATCGGAGGTCTGACATTGCAAATTGTTGAACTGAGGTTTAAATGGCAATTGTAAGGTAAAGAAGAAAGAGTAGAAGCTGTATTTTGTTTATGATTTAACACCTGCTTTCTATGATTCTAAGTTTGGTCAGGTGTGTGAAGAAACTGCTACATAACAGAAGTTTTCTTTTGCTGTTTTAAAATTATTATTATTTTCATAATCATTAGTTTCACTGCTCCCTAACTCTTATTTAGCAGTTGAGATTGAATAAAAAGGAGAAAAGAGGGAGACACGAGACAAAAGTTATCTGTTGTTGTAGCATAACAGAAAATTAAAGCTTCTGATGGAGAAAATTTTATTTGCACCTGGGCTCTATCAACCAATGAGACACACAAAGCACATAACCTTTAATTTATAATGGTTCAAAATAATCCTAAATCCAAGCCTTTAGTCTTGCATTCTACTTACATATATAATTTTGATGTATTTTCTTTTTTTAATACGTATGTTCATATACACACAGAGCTATATTCGAGTATGCTCTCACTGGGCATATTCAGGAGCTGCTCTTTTCTACCAAACTCTATGACGATAGATCTTAAACTCTCTATCAATAAAATTCTTTGTTAAGACAAAATTCAGTCACAGCGTAAATTCATTTGGTTTCTATTAAAAACATGGAGGCGAAACTAAACGAAAGCTAAAAATATGATGACATAAAACAAACAAACATTATGCATCAGTCAGCTCTCCCCTTTTTTTTTGGGAGGAAAACAGAGAAAATTTTAACTACTGATGCTCTACCCAATGACTCAATATTGTGCCTATAAAATAATACTCTATTTTAGCTGTTGCTTATTGAGTAAGTGAGGCCAAGTATTCACTTTCTGGATACATAGCTCGAACACGATTTAACAATTTTTCTACTTCCATTCCACAAGATATAATTGTTTCCAGTGAACTTCCTCTATTTTTGCTTCACTTCAAAAAAGTTTGCAGTCGATATATTGATTCATATATTATCCATCAATGTACTCATGAAACTACATACACATATGTTTTATTGACTACAAACAAATGAAGATCACACAGGTCTAAAGTACCATTTGTTTAGAGAAGAACATGAATAGCCTGTTTGGACCACAACCAGGCTTACAGACATCACACTTTCAATAAAGCTAACCTGCTTTTTTTCTGAATTGGCTGTTTTCAAATAAGCATTATTCAGTTCAGGTATGATCTTAAACATATGTATTTCATGTGAATTCTATAATAGCATTGATGGAAAAAGAACATATTTTAATAAAGAGTGCATAGTATTTGGAATCTGATTTCAACTTCAGAACATAAAATACACACTTGCATATACACACACACACAAAAAATATATCCTCCTTGTATTACACAGCTTTGCTCAACAGCCCTACAAGTTTAAAGGTGCTAAATTAGCCACTGGAGAGCTTCCACAGCATCTCTTGAATCCAATAGAAGCAAACTGAAGTCCAACGTGGTAGTAAGCAGTAGGCTGGCGCCAGCAAAAAACACATCTACAGTGGCAACTCCAGCTCTGAATGCTAGTGACTTAGGAGGCCAGCAGCAGGAAAAGTCAGCTATTAGCACAAGAGGGCAAGGTTTTGGCAGACATTTCTGACTAACGAGGCACAAAAAATGCTTTTCTGATGCTGCCTGTGTTTTTACTTCCTGTAATAATGCCATACTTTGAGATCTGAAGCAGATTACAGTTTCATAACACTACCATTTTAAAATAATTTTCATAGTCAATATAGAAAAAATACACTCACAAAGATGGGAGGAAGGCTGTTCTTCCCTCCCAAGGAAAACAAGACTGGCAACAAAGGTGTAGTAGCCAGCTTTTACTAGTTCAACAGGACTTAGGAAAGCTGTAGATAGCAGATGTATTATTTGTGTTAGTATGTCAAAGAGATTTCATAAGATAATCATAATCATTATTTCAATACTATTCAGATGTTATTAAAACTATGTAAAAATGTTACTGAACCACACATCATCAATGCCTGGATTCATGAATAGCTGCCTTTATAGACTTAAGTAAGTGGAAGCTTGAAGATGGATGTGCTAACAACTGAAACACGCAAAAATATTTACAAAACATTCAAAATCTGGTTTGAAATATGTACCCAAATTAATTTTCGAAAAGCATATATAAAACTTTTAATATTAACTGTGTATAATTAATTTCAAAGTTCAGTCCTTGTACAAGGAAATAGATAAAAGTCGAGCAAGGTAGATAGCTTTCCTCCATGGTCCCACTGTCTGATTTCAATCTATCTTCAGATTACTTGTAATATTTTCATTTGTTTTGCGTATTTTATTACTAGAAAGATGTATTTTTGCTGAAGTCACTCCTCTAGTTTAAGTTGGGGGAGAATCTGTGCATCTGTCTTACACTATTCAGCATGCAGAGGGCCATTATTTTTGTGATTCCATGTTTTAGTTCATAGTATAAAAATCTTAAGAAGGAGAGGAACCCTCACTGCTCTGCTCCTGCCTTTCCCCATCCCCCAAAGAACTTCATAAAGCTTTTATTGTAGTACAACCGAGGTACATTCTCATTTCATGTTCTCATGAACTTCTGCAGTTACTTGGCTGATATTTGCTATGCATTCTCAGGATACTACATAACTAGGAAATCTGTTTCAGTTTATTAATAATCTTTTGATATTTCCTACATCCAGACATGGTGCAAAACATGAGCTGATTGCATAGAATATGGAAGGGCATTTAGGAAGATGGCGGAGCTTGGTAACTTTTTAAATTCAGAACCAACTGGATATTTAGGAGTCTCCAGTGATTTGGATAGTTACTTTAGTCTGTGATACACTTTTCCAAGAGAGGCAGAAAAAGGTAATAATTTCTAAAAGATCATTCCAGATACAAAATTCCTTATTTTTGTCTCGGCACTTCAGTGTATTTTTGAAAACAAGTATTATATTACATCACTGCACCATCTCAGCAGTAAGCAGAGTAGAAACATTCATATATAGAAGTGGGTCCATTTAGCCAACCGATGTGTGGAATACCTAGTCCATAAAAGGGAAAGACTTTTAATTAAGTGTTGCAAGGTATCCTTATCCTTTTTATCGCAGTTACATTTCTTTGAACATGAAGCATCTTAGATTTCAACCCATTCCCAGTCTACATGTCCAGCAACTGCTCATAAATCTGTGCCTAAATTTGAATCCAAAATTAAATTTAGCTTTAAAAAGCACCGTATGTGGGCAGAAAATTAATTTAACCAATGTGCAGCAGTCCATTCTAAAAACAGGCTGCAAGACCCAGGTCAGAATTCACCGACTAATGAAAAATGTATCAGACATTACCTTCTGTAGAGAAAAGAATTCTGTCAATAAGGTTAAAAATAAAAGTAATCTACTACAAACTGAAAGGAAAAATGGTCTTTATGTTGAGATTTTTATACCAGGATCTCTTTGTTGTTTTTAGCACAGTGTTATACTTAGATATAACTTAGATATAGCTAGAAGGCATGTGCTATCATTCAGTCATGTGAAACATATGCAAGAAATGAGGCAATTGTATTTTTTCTTTATGTTATATGCAAAAAAAGTATCAAAAATTCTCAAAAGTATGGAACAATAAAATAAATTTTAAAAAAATATGCGTACTGCTCTAATCAGTACACATTTATTTTGATTTCTCAGTTTTGACAAACTACTATCATTTACAGTCCCTGACTACGTAAGAGTCTTCTCAGCTGCAGGACAAGGCTGGCTACAGAAAGCCCCACTGCACTGTCCCCAACGCAAACCGGAGCTGAGCAGAGAAAGAGGGCAGTCAGGAGAGCAATGCTGTAAGGTGCATCCTGGCTTTTGCTTTTCTTACTCAGAGAAGAGTCTGGAAGCAATCTTCCCAGCAGCTGCTCTCATCAACAAACTGTTTATTGTAAGAAAGTGGCCGGGTCAAAGGCTAAACGTCATCCAGAACCAAAAGCGTATCTTTAAAAAAAAAACCTGAAGACATCCATGCATATGAAAAAAGCACATTACATATGAAAGAGAACCATGTTCCATTCTGAAAGACCAAAAATCTATTTAAATAAAGATCTGTTAATTTGATGAAGCAGTAATGTTGCACTAATTTACTGTGGCTTTTGCTGATTTTGAGACATGCAAGAACAGAAGTTATTTAAAATTCAATCTGTGTTTCATAGAAAAAATAATAATAATAGAGTTATATTAAAAATATTCTAAAATACTTTATTATCCATTATTAAAACTGAATAAATTCACGTACAACTACAAAAAAAGATTACTCCTCTAATACATTACAAATGTGCAATCAACATGTTGCACATGTTAAAAAAAAACTGGTTTATACACAGTATCAGTTTTGCCAAAAAAAAAAAATTTGCAGGTTTTATGATACAGGTAGCAGGGTAAGATGACATACTAAATGCAAGATTTCACAAGCACTTTCCAAATCAGTTTTGAACCTTATTTGAAAACTTTTGAATGCAACAGCCCATATTCAGATGTTAAAACCTCTTCCAAAATTCCCAGCTCTAAGAATCAGTAGATGATTGAATTCATCCAGGTTTTAAGCCAAGGATACTTTAAAAATTGTAAGAGCATGTTACCATATAACTACAGTTAAGTATGTGAACACACACACACACAAAAAAAAAAGAACAAAGAATGTATGCATCAAAACCACCTCAAATTAAATATGATTTATATCATCCATAATAAAATTTTAGTTGAAATTAAAGTATACTAAAAATTACAGGATGAAATCTCATGTAGTGGTTTGTAGCTCTTAATCTCAGAAATTAAACAGTATATGGCCACCTATGCAAGGTAAATTGGTTTCATAACGTAGCCCAGTAATTGCGGTATGTTTGCTGCAACAGACTATAAAGCTGACTTTGAGGGTAAAGGATCAATAAGAACAAGGTCTACCTTTGACATAACACCACTACGTAACACTTCACAAAAGTGAGCATTGCAATGAAAGGGCTGATAAATCAGAGGACTAGTAGGTGTTGACTTATCCTACCAGAAAAAGGTGTGATAAATTATGGTTTGACCATTTAATTCTTCATGACACCTACTTTGTAACAAAGCTGTTGTTATTTTTTGCAGAAAAGTGTACAGTAAATTGAGCCTATGTGCAACTGTGCTAAAAATAAGTATGGAGAAACCAGGCGGAAGGGAAAAGACATTCCACTTTTGCACTAAAATCTGAACATTATGCATATTAAAGTGGGTTTAAAAACAAAAATAATCGAAGTCATGTTTAGAAGAATAAATTAAGATATAAATCTAATCCTAAATGCTGTATACATTTATTTTAAATTACTCTCAAAAGTATTCTGCATTGAGTAGAAAAAAAAATACAGAAGAATTTTGTTCTCAGCTAATAGGGCAATAAATTAGATGCAATATATTCATGCTGGTAAAGCTGGCTCTGTTAAAAAACTACCACATAGTAGTATTTGTATTTGGTACCAAAACTTTTTTTTTTTTAAACGGAGGTTAAAATTGTTTGTTGAAAATCTTGGAATTAGTAGTAGAATGAGTTAAATAAATAAAACCTAAAAAAATATTTTTTCTTAGCACTGATAATACACAGTTCTTAGCTTAAAGTTTTCCATCAGGTTTGTTTTGCCTTTCAACAGGTTTATATGCATAAAACGTGAGTGAATTTAGTGTTCATGAATATGAAATAGCAGAACAGGAGCCAAAGATTCTCCTCTTAGCACTGCAAACATGCATTAAACCTGAATGACAAGATTTCAGCTGTAACCTTGTTTTTGCCACTTGTGAGCAAGAACTCACAATTCTGTCACAACGTATGGGGTTTTGATCTAAAGAAATGTCTGTTTTAACATGTATCACAACTCAGAGATTACAATTAATTTGTGTCCCTGAAGTTGCACGTCTAATGTTCAACACATATCATACATTTTATGATCTGAAACATCTTAGAAAGGAAGAAATTTTTGGAAATTATATGCTATAATGGCAAGAACATGCTTGGTATGTTATTTATAGTATACCTATTCTGAAGGTAAAAAATGGTATTAGGATAACTACAACCTTTCACCATAACTAAGATCTTCTTGTGAATCAAGGATCCCAAAAAAACATGAGCATGACAGCATGGAATTATTAAGAAAAGAAAAAAAAGAAAAGTAAACCAATGTGTTTTATTTGGCAGAGTCTATTCAAAAAAGTTAAGCTTCATGCTTCAAAAATATATAATAAATTTTACATTGCTGTATAAGGTGTCAAATTGAGAACTCTGAAGGAAGCCTCACTAATATTGTTTATCACAAATTAATATTTTTTTCTTACAAAACATGGGGAAAAACACAGTAGTCACACCAACGTACTATAATACCACATTCTAAGAGTGAATTATACAAACTTCAATTATCCTAGCTGCATGTTTTATAATGCATTTTAATTCTTCTCTATTTCAGCCCTTTCAGATTTAACACTTGTTGTCTTCTGCTGGGGTTAAAACCTGGTTCAGAACAAGAGAAGTAAAAATTTTTCCTCAGAAGAAAACCAAGAAGATAGTAAACAAATCATACCCGTAGCTGTAAGGGTCTTGATACACACGCAGCTTCAGAGCCAACCTCCTTAGAGAGCAGCCATTTGAAAGCATTTCTGCAATCGTCAGTGATACATGGGAAAAAACCCACAAATTTAATTTGTCCCTTAAAGGTGGATACACAACTTAACCCTCACAAGGATAAGGGTGAACATTTATCTAGACAAACCCTTTAGCTATTCCAGGGCTGAGTTCGCTTTAGTCAAGTCATATACATGACTAGCTTCTACTCCAAAAGGCCACGTATGGCGTATGGAACTTACAGTATTGCAGACAATGCAACAGAAGTCAAAGCTCATGACTGACATTTAGGGTTTTAGGAGTGACTTTGGGAAATAAGGCACTCAAAGAAGCAAACATGAACAGACTGGAGACGAGGCAGTGTATGGGAAGTGATCAACAGAAGCAAATACAGGCAGTCAGGAGCACTTTTGACAATGGCACATTCTTTATTCTGAAGAACTTTGGATTCCCTTGACTTGCCTCTGAGGATAACCACCTGTTTCTGTGCTTAGGAATATTTATGGTCTATTACTGTTAGAAGAGTTGAGGGAAGACCCAATTTGTAAAACAGAAGTTTGCAATATTAATTAATGTAAATGGTAATATTTCACATAGAATGTAGCCCAAAGAGACTTCGTTTAATAAAATTTAACCACAATGCTCAGAAACATGCTCTTGTATTATTTTAAGATTCAACTGAATAGCACACCTGAAAAAGAAGATGGCTTAATTTTTTAGACTTTTCCTATTAAAATGTAGTATTAACCCAGATAAAGAAATGTCTTAGGGGGTAGAGCAGTCTGGAGGGGACAACAAAATACAACCTTACAGAAATACTTGCTGGAAGCTATGTAAAAAGTAAATGCTTGCTGCATATGGGCACAAATGTACTCTATTGCAAAGGCTGTGACTACAGTGCAAGCCTCAGACTTCTGACAAAGCATAAAAGCCTTTAAGTGGAATAAGAGTAGAGCTTAATGTTATTTTTCATTTCAGCTCAGCAGCCAGTGAAAGAGCTCCCAAGGCATATGGCTTTATTGTAGCATATACCTAACTTCTGACTGACCGCAGAAAGTGGTAGAAGTGGAAATTTTGAACACTGTTGTAATAAGAAAAATAGCCAAGGCCAGGGTAACAGAGTCTTAAAGAAATGAAGACTAAGACTATAACATTCTACCCTGACTACATGTCTAAACTCAAGTTGCCAGAATGAAGCAAAAGCTGCAAAAGACTTAAAAAAGAGCTCTGCACATACCCACTCCAAAGATGAACTTTTAATTGATTAAATAGGAAACAGGTTTGTTGAATTAATTAATAATCCCAAACCTATAAAAATAGGTTTAACTTCTAAAAACAAAAATAGGATTAAAAAAATAGGATTAACTTCTAAAAACAAATTATCTTGAGTGAAAAAGTTTCAGGGATTACTTCAATCAGTACTAAAATGAAATAAATGAGTTTAAAATGTACTTCCAGAATAGTTCCACACAAATTAACAAATTCAGGCTATAGAGAAAGTCAGTATACTCAGTCTGTGACATCTCATGATTAATTTATCCTTGGTTAAATAGAGACAATTTGGGTCTCTGTTTCTTGAACATCATAGCTGGGGAAACAGGAGACAGAGAGCAAAGCTATTATAATTTAATTTTGAGTTTAAAGTTTGATAAACTGAAAGGCCACTTTCAGTTTATCAAGCTACTATTATGTAAAATCAGGAATATGACAGTGGCTGTGAATGTAACATTCTACCAGCAAATTATCACATGCTGCTAAGAGCAAGAGACATCCTTGAGTAGATGGAGAAGCTGTTTTGTATGGAGCAATAAGGATACAATTGTAGTAAGGTTTATTGCAGTTCAAAATGTCTAATTTGCTATTCCTGGACTGATAACTGGAGACCATCATTAGACAGAATGTATCATGTAGGATAGAAAAAAGCTTGAAAACATTTAGAGAAGACTGAAGTCTAATCCAAGCTCTAAAAGGAAATGTTTGCTGCAGAGATAACAAAAGCATATCCTTACCATTTCTAGTTGTTTGTACATACCATTAAACCATTGTTGTTTACCAGAAGATGCCTATAGCTAAATTAGGCAGAGGGAAAGCTTCCTATAATTGCAGAAGCTGATGAACTTCTCTTTCAAGAGACAAAATAACTATCACTTAGCAAGAAGGGGCAACTCTTATCAAAAGCTGCTGCTGCTCAAATTATATAATACATGGACAAAGCAGCAGCCGTATCAGCATTTTAAGATGCCCCTTTAAATTTGTACCTTCTTTCCAAGAGTAGCTAGCAGCAGATGCACAAGAGAAGAACACAGCAAGCATAAGGTAACTATCACCTCTTCCAGCGGTCTGCATGATAAGGATTTCTGAGCCAGAGAGTACTCTCACCTCCAACAAAGTATTCTCCGATGAAAGACAAATACTCTTTAAGACTCAGTTCAAAACATTCCTGAGATCAACTGTTCTCATTTACAATTAAGACAGAAGTCTTCTAAAGGCAAAGAAAAAAAAAAGTTTTCAGGTATTTCTAACAAAGCCTCAGGAATTCAAACAAGCAACTCAAAGATTTATGGCAATTTGCAACTTTCTATAGGAAGCAAAAAATAATAAGTACTTGCTTTCAGGTACTGATTTTTTTTTCCATCAGCTAATATATTGTACTAATATCAAAAAACATAAAACGCAGTCAAAAAATGGAAGACTAATTAGGTAACTTTTAACTCTACAGCTGCTCTTCCTATCAGGTAGCTGTGGTATATGAACTAATCATAATACCAACAATTCCATTTTGGAAAGAAAAAAAATTGTAACTTCCAGACCATAAAAATGCATGGATAATTGCTTATTTTATGTAAGGAGTTCTAAAGTCAAAACATGCCATATTTATTTTTTAAATTTAAATCTTAAGAATTACACATAAAGCACAATTATTTTTCCTTATCTTGCAAAAGAATTTCAGAAATACCTCCTGGAATCAGTTTTCATTGACTACATGGAAATGCTGGGATACAATTCCATAAAATAGTTCTCTCCATCTTAAAATTTAGAGGATCTTAAGATGTTTTTCAATTCCTACAAGTTGTCTTTACACAATAGACAGTGAGCACCCAGGCACAGCTTTTTAAAGCAGAGCCAGCGATATGCTTTCCCCAACTGAATATTGCTCTTCCTTCCAAATACTTTTTATAATGACAACATAACTTTGCCTACTGAAGTTAGGACCTACTTCATCAGTTGAAAGGTAAATGACAAAAAAACCCAATGGGCAATTACTTTGTTGCAAGCATAACACCAAAAAAGACATGACAAATAGACTAAAGGAAACATATGCATACTGTTCAATAATACACATTATATCTCTATTTTCCCTTCACATTTGGTTCTTAGCAAGATAAGAATCATCTTTCTTTAGATTCTCTCTCTGAAGTTACTAAAATGTGGCATTCACTTACTAGAAAGTCTATATTGAAGGGAAAGAACCTGAGCAAAAATCTAGATGCTGGTTGTTTGTCTGAAGAATGTTTTAAGACTAAGCAGATTATTTAAGACTAAATAATCTATTGCTTAGATTATTTAATAACTCAAATCTTAGTTGTCACCATGTAAAAAAAAATATAAATTTATTATGGCCAGTACTACTCTTAAACTGCAGCAGGGATTCTTATCCAAAATAAAACAAGTAGGGACATGCTGTACTAGTCTCCTCAATCCTGCTAAGGCTTGGCTAGAACCATTATTATAATTATACATTTATTCAGTTTTTATAAATTAAGAAGGGTATGTTGAAATATTTTCTGAAGTTCTTAAAATATTTCTTAAATAAGTTCAACAGTAGAATTTAGCAGTACACATTTCAATACACACTAGATAAGGAAAGTCCTTCTCAATAAAGCAAGCTGTAAAAATCAAATGTTACATCTTAGTGAAATGATCAGTCCAAAGTAGCACAGATTTTATAGCTAAAATCTTTAGATACGCATTATAATAGCTTCCAGCTGTAGGGAATGCTAGAAAATGCAGTAATACAAGTTTTTTTCTATATGGTCAAGTCTTGCTCCTTACCTCTGTCTCTTCAGCTGTTACCCCATTCCCCTCTATCCTCCCACACAGTGTCTCTCTTCTCTTTCATCTGGTATCAAACTAGATGCACTAGCTCTTCCTCCTGAGGGTTTTCTCCCTCAAAAAATTTCTTAACCTCATCAGTCAAGGAGCATGCTCCAATTTACACACTAGATGAATAACTCAATCTCAACTTTTCTCAGGGCTGGAGTTCTTCTCTAGGGCCAGTCATCTTCTCTGGGCCTGTGTCACTTTCATAATCTCTACTGTATCATGCATTTATTAAGGAAGGGCTGAAGAAAGAAGACTTGACTTAATTTCTGGAACTTGAGGTTGCCAGTATGGCTAATACAATAAAGTTATATACAAACTTTTTCTATATATATATATATTAACACACATATACACAAACTTATACAAGTATATGTTTACATGTATATATATGATTACATAAAAAGGTACTTCCATACTTAAATACAGAACTTCGCCCCATTTGTAGATTCTCTAGTGTTTGCACAAGGCAATGCTGGCACAGATAACATGGTGACCAGCTGAAACTCTTAAAACTAAATCATGTAATCCTGTGAAGCACAGCTCTGTATAACGTAACTGTAAGAATACAGGTTGCCCTGATGGACATAGCACTTTTACAGATAGTTTTACTGGCAGAAGAAAAATACATGTACCATAAAGATGGCCAGCATATTTATTCTGATTTTTTTTTTTCTTCTGAGAAAACCTTGCTTCAATAATCATGTAAATCCTTTGCAATTAATGTCACCACTACAATTGCCAAGTAACTGAGTACAGTGATTTACTCAACTGGAACACATTCCACTTGTTACGAAGACTGACTAAAACCCAAATAAAAAAATCTTTCACATAGAAGTTGTAGTAGAAACTACAGCAAACTTCTGATTTAAGCTAACAGCTGTTCTTTAATCAGCTTTTCACTATAAGAACTGCATAATGTCAGCCAGATAGTCATATGCCAAATTCCATTCTCACTGCACCTGGAATTTCAGGATTTCCTCAACATGTCAGAAACCCCAAATCATGTCTTAAAATGAACTGTCAAATGATAAATACAACAGCATCTGTAAGTCAGTCCATTCCCTATCAACTACTGACATAAGTCATACTTGACTTTTTAAAAATTTTTTTGCAGTTGTCTTCTTTGATGAAAACCTTTGAGAATACTGGGATATCTTTTAAATCAATGTTAACTCTAATTAAACTTCCATCTTAATTTTCCCGAATAAATTCAGCTAGATAAATCTAGATAAATGTTTTCTGATAACATTATTGCATAACTGAATTGTCAAAGAACTGTTAAGAGCTAAAGAAATATATTCAAAAGGACTCAATATGGTAAATGCATTGTTTCAAAAACAGGTAATGTTTGCAGTTTATCTTTTTCAAAGAGTAATATAAGGAGACACTTCTATTTCCTCTTGGTTATATATTTTTATTTAACTTTTCTCTTTAATTAATATTCTTAATCTTACACCCTCTAGCCATAACTTTTAAAAAGTAAAGATACAAAATATGCACTAATTAAATTGTTAGATAACCATTATAATGATTTCTCATTGTGGAAATGTATCGTCATTTCTGAGCAATGGTAACACGATAGCATCTCACAGGACTCCAGCTGATGCCAAGCCTGTTCTCATTTTCCCAGTCTCACTCACATAAATTAGCTACAGGCCCCACTGACAGTCAGAGAATCTCAACTTTTTTACGTTTGGAAATACTCCACTTTTGTCAGATCTTTACCACTGAGGTCATAGAAAATGAACGGATGCCAAATTGCCACAGATCTCCACAGCGTTTGTCACAAGCTATGAATTCTTGCTATCTAAAATCACCCATCTGCTCAAAGGCAGTACCCTGAACCCTGACTCAAAAGGTTTATCGGTTACAACTTTTGAGTGCTGAAACAAAATACAAGACCAGTCACTTTAATTACAGCCTTCATATTAAGGCAGAATGTGTGTCTATGTTAGACACAGAGCCAATATGAATTTGGATTAGTCTGCTGAAACTAAGAAAATTCAGCCTTGCACACTGGCTAGCAGTGTTTTATGCTGAGTGACCTACACTCAAAAAGGGTAATCAACCTCAATGTTATTCTCTGTCATTTTGGGAATGAGAAGTTAGCAGAAGACATGAACATCAAGTTCACAAATGTTTTAAATATATATTACATAAGCCATTCTGAAAGGACAATAAAATTACCCATTTTACTGTAAGGATACAGTACAGAAAGAACATGCCTACTGAAGGAAGTGGTTGTGAAGTATCATTCACAGTGATTTGAACAAAGCATTGAAACATGATAGAATACACTTCAATGAGTTTGATTGTGGTCAGATGCCAGCACATAATAATTTCGTATCAGAGCTAGTTCTGCAATAAGATTAAATGCTACTCAGTACAAAAGGCATTAACTTTTAGTTCTCACAGCAACATAAAGACCTTTTTTTATGGGGATTGCTATAAACAGGATATTTTCTTTCATTCGTCAAAGCTTCTTGCATTTTCCAAAAGATGGTCAAAAACATTTATTGAATCAATACAGAGTCAAAAAGTTATTTACAAACCATAATGCAACATAAGAATGCTATTCAATATTATGTGCCTACAAATGTGATTCATGGTTGTTTAACATAAACAGCATGCTTGCCGCTGTCACGCAAGAGGGAAAACACATTTTTAACGAAGTAAGTGCAAAATAAAGGGAACGTTTGCCAGATTTCTCTTTCCCTCCCCTAAATACACGGTAAATATTCCCTGACGATAAACAACAGAAAACAGAAGGTAGCTTTAGCAACCACCTGGAATGACTTGGCTCCATATTTGGAGTCCACTTCATCTCCCACCAAGATTTCTTAATTGAAAATGTTTACTGTATTTTGACACTACCATCAATTCCTTTGGAATTTAAAACGCAGTTTAAAATTGAAGAAATATTATACAAAGCAGCCGCTTCAAACATGCAAATATATTTCAATGCAAAACTATAAAAAACACCCTACGGACAAAATGTTTCCCATCCCTTCCTTATTTTTTGCTTTACTGCGTGTTGTCTAAATCCAGCTCATAAGTGTCCCCTAGTGGTAAAACAACTTCCTCGCCAAAGGAGTTGTAGAAAAAGCCACAAACGCATCCAACTTTTAAGAGCAATAGAGATTCATTCCCGCTGATTTTAATATAAGGCCAAGACTAATGTAGCTCAGCTGGGCAGGTACGCTGCTCAACACCGGAGTCTCATAGTACTGGTGAATGCACTGAAAACACCTGCAGCAAACCAGGCTTTCTGCAACAAACAGCTCCAGAGAGAACCCTGAGGAGACTTTTGTGAGTGAACAAATTATGAGGTAATTTAGCCTTCTGATACAGGAGCCAGAAAGAACAAAGCTCAACTGCTAGTCAGATCCTGAGCCTGGACCACTAAGCTAACGCTCAGGAAAAGCAATCTCTATTGAACACTTTAATTTTGTTTCAAAGGTTAGTAAAAAAAAAAACATTTACAGTTTCATAATCATTTTGCACTATAACAATGGTTAAAAAACGGCTCTCTCTGAGTAGAGAGCCAGGAAAGCCTACTTTCTTGCAACTCTGTCTTGTAATTTAAGTGCAAGAGCCCTCATCATCTTTATCTTCAGGCCATCTACATAACCACTACTACCATTTCCAATATCTCCTAGACCACCTCTTCTCTCTCTCCTTTCTCAACACAAGCCAGCTAAATGCTTCTCAGCAGCATAGGTAATGAGGTTTTTTAAGATCAAAGCAACCTCTCAAGGCAAGATACCAATTTAATATTCCTCACTGACCCAAGCAAGCTCTTTGTGTCTGAAGAGAGACAAGAAAGGCCACTTGTTTCAGCCTGTTTCCAGGCAGTGAGACCAGCAAGGCCCCAGTCAACAGCAGAAACCTCCCTGTGACACCACTTTCCTCTTCACAGAAACACTTTCAGTCCCAAATTCCTTCTTCTTTACTACCGCCTGCCCTGCCAGCTGTGAGGGGAGCAGAAGGTGGGTGTTTCTGTCAAGAGCAGTGTTTAGGCAGAGTAGCAGTGCCACCAGCATCTCTCTTTATTGATAAGCAAGACTGACAGGCTGCCTTAGCATGTAACTAGCTTTGAAAAGCATCCTGCCCTAGACCAAAGTTTGCTATAGAAAATTGGCTTATTTTAAGCTTTTTCCTCTAGCAAACAGCTGAAACCCAAAAGCTTAAAAATTTTACTGAAGAGCTGGCAGATCTATTAGACAACTACACTAATAAAGGTATCCAGAATACTAAAAGACTGAGGAGAAAGAAGAAAGACACACTAAAATACACAGTACTTATTCCACCTCTGTCTACTAGATGACTGTAGGACAAGTTTTACAGAACTGAGGTATAAGAGGAAAATATCACTGAGAAACAAGAACACATATCTTGGTTCCCATCTGCAGATTTCCTTTTCTTACCCTTTCTACCCATCCTCATTCATGCTGCACCTGCCTTCAAGTTCCACAGTTTATCCTCCCTCTCTAGGCTAGAAAGGGTAAGGACAGAAAAGAGAGGAGCATCCCTCCTCTCAACTACTCTAAAGTTACCACAGATTAAGAAATTACTCTGTGCTTGGTAAACTGCAGTAATTGAACATAATAATTCTCTTAGCCATTCACAAGTGGAAAGTAAAACACATTAGATTAAATCTCTGCAATTGATCCCACTATGCCATTGACGTCTCTCTTCTTATGCCCAGTGCTATCACAGAACTGGTACCCAAAAAGCCCCATGCAGCCTAAGTGCTGGCCTTTTTTCCATGCTGGACTTGCAGAAGACTAAAGGCAAACTTCTTGTCTCTGAAAGTGGGCAGGATTGTAAAACCGAGATTGTGCAGGGGCTCAGACCTCAGTTCTGTTTTCCTCTGACCAAGAGAGTTCTGAAGTGTCAAAGCAGGAGACAGTCCATATGAACCGTCCTTAACTTGAGCGCTGATGGAAGAGGGAAAAAAAAAAAAAAAAAAGGAGCTACTGATTAAGCATCCCCTATTAGAGAGCCATTGCCATTCCTTTCAGAACCACATACTTAAAGACCAGCAAACAGTAGGGACTATAATTAGAATCAAGATGTTGATACAAAGAGATTTTCAACGACTGACAACAACACTGAAATAGTTCTGGTTTACGACTGATGTGACCCGTCTGTATTTGTGAGTTTTGTTATAAGGAAGCAGAAGTTTATTTGAGGAAGGGAGGGGGATGAATACAAAACAAACAAAAGCAGGCACACACACACACCCCACACACACACACATTCAACCCAAAGCCTTGCAAGCCAACAAGTAACTTTTAATTTATAATGGAAAAAAGCCCAAAACACATGGATTTAGATTACAAATACTTTTAATTTATAGTATGTTGTTATCAGTCCTTGGGTTGTTTCACAGATAAATTCTCCAGAAAGCCACTTAAGAGAAAAAGCATACTACCTGTCAGAATGCAAATGTGTGCCAAATGCACTGCATTGCCTAACCAACCTAGTAGAAACACAGCTTTTAGCAGCAAAAAGAGTTCCACACATGGCATACATTAAATCCATTTCCCAAAAAGAATAAGTTGTTCCAGCAAATACACATTTTTACTGGTACAGATGCATTTACATTGCTCTATCTACTTTTTTTTCCTGAAGCAATTTTGCCGTAAGAGACATTTTCATTCCTAGCCAAGAGACAAACTGAAAAAGCTTTCAAGTACAAAGATTTCTGGCAACAATGCACTGTCTTTTTGAAATAATACATATAACACATTAACATAAGAAAAAAAATGTTAGACACAAACTATTTATCAGTGATCAGCAGGATCATTTCAGACCACTCACAGGGTGTGCTTTTCATTCAACATTTTTCTCAGCTCTCGGGTTACTTCTGAGCTGGAGAAAAAGCAAGTTTCCTTTCTGGAATAAATACTTCCAAAGGGCTCTTGCTTTTTCTCTTGCTGGCTAAAAAAGCAGGGACGCTGCTTACGTTTTGTGGATGGTAAGAGAAAACAAGCAAGTCTCCAATTTTCTACATTATACACTTTTGATTCCCTTTTAAGGATGAAAACTTGCAGAGCAACCAAAATAAAGCTTTGGAGTAACCATCCCTGATTTTAGCACTGGGAATTTTTTTAAAACCTGAAGTTTTACAGTTGAATCTCAAGTTCTAAAATACACATTAATATGCATGGAAATATTCAGAAACAATTGTCTCAAAATGTACCCTGAAATCCAGGTTCTGTATAGCGTTAGCTGAGAGTTCAGATTTCCCATCCTCAAAGAGAGATTTAATCAGGATAAAGTAACTTCATACTCTTTGCTGACATAATGGACTTGGAATTTAAAAACAGCTGATGCCATCACAGAATCAAAACTGCAGCTCTAGACGTGTAAACTTAGTCCAACTGAATTCTGATTGTGCTGTACTGTACTGAGTTATTCAAATACATTACCCTTGTGAGCACAGTATTTTGTATTTGAAAGAATCCTTTAAAGGAAACTTTGGAATTCAAGAGATACATCCTTTCTGCCTCCAGTAAGCAAGAGTTAAAACCCCCAACTTCAAGCTTCAGCCAGTATGTTGGTATTGTTTATTATTTTGGAAGAATGCACTGTTTAAAAGATAGTCACTAGCTGAGCTGAAGTAATGAAGACTGATCATATTTCATCATTTGGCCACCATCCATTTGGAAGATACTGAAAAAAGTGACTCAGCCTAACACACAGCCTGAGGAGTTAGTAGTAAACTTTAGGAGGCTTCAGATCAGCAAATGTGTGGGTGTAATATACTTCCTAATAGAAATAATCACTATTCTAACAAACCTTTCTCATTCTTCAAGGCGTGAATTCTTGTTTTGAAACCTAGAAGATGTTACGCTGAAACTTATGGCAATAAAATACAATCCTTGCCTTTATGTCTGAAAAGTTATCCTTTAAGATGGCAATGCGAAAGAATAAATATTTGAGCATTTAAAGGCAAAGCTGCAGAAAAAATCAGATCTCTATGCTTGAAACTGCCACTGAACATATGGGTGCCAGACATCAGGCTTACAGTGGTCACCATTTGTTTCAACACTTTGACTTCACCCTGCACCACAGTGACACAGAAGTTTCTTTTTACAGCAATGTACAAGTTTATAATTTGCTTAGCTGCTTTACACCAGATCAAGGGAAGAGGAAAAGAAAAAGGTACTGCCTGTTACTATCAATACTTGTCTCTAAAATTATTGTTAACGCCAACGAGTTGTGCAGATTTAATCAAACTTTTAACCAGCAAGTAATCTGCTTTTCATACTGTATTCTCTTGGTTCAAACACTGCCTTCATTGTCCATGTTATATCGATACAGTGCTACACCGACAGTTCCCAGTTAACTGAATTTAAAAATGTCCATATGTGTATAACTGAAGCAAACCATACTTTCAAGCCCTACTGTAAAAAGTCTTGTGATGAAAGAGATGTCTTAAGTGCTGTTACTTT
This sequence comes from Scolopax mira, assembly GCA_004320125.1. Classification (NCBI taxonomy): domain Eukaryota; kingdom Metazoa; phylum Chordata; class Aves; order Charadriiformes; family Scolopacidae; genus Scolopax; species Scolopax mira. The sequence goes on from BJBW01002807.1 coordinate 76,542, forward strand.
CCAGGCCCCCTACCTTATACTCTGTTTACAAGAAAGGAGATCAGGAATGAAAAGTGCACACTGTTATAGCAATCATTCAACACCAACGACAGCAAGCACTAGCTGTGGATCAACTAGCATAATTATACGTGGTAAAATCTAGATCTCTTAACAGATGGACATTATCAAACATTATACAGATATTAAAGTTTTTATTTGATTTCAAAGCTGTAATATTACCAGTATTTAAATTTCAGACTGGTAGAGCCTGTGGACATTTTAAGAAAAAGCCAGGTGAAGAAAAGAAACACATCAGGAAAAAAAAAAAAGAATAAAACTAAAAATCCCTGAGACATGGGAATCAGTCACAGCAGTAACATTATTTGAAAGCTGCACCATATGCAAAAAATTTTTTAGTTTGACATCTCAATCTAAAACTTTAACTTTCTACTGAGAACTAACCTAAGTACTGTTACCCCAACAGTGTAACAATGTGATTTCATTTCCACAGTTTAGAACAATATCCAACAGTTAAAAGTAAATGAGATTCAGTGCTTATTTAGTACAGCCTCCCACATATTCCATCTCCAACTTGAATACAGCACAGCTGGAAACCTCTACCTGTCTTAGAACAGTAGGAGCAGCATAAATTTATTCAGGCTAAACCATATACAGTCCATTTATCTAGTCCGGCTAAACCCTATGCAGTTTCTTTTTTAAAAGCTTTACCATCCTGTTCCTGATGTATTTTTCTTGAGTGATAAAATTCAATTGTGTAATTTTCAACATAACTACTGCTTTAAGGTTTAAATAATTCTACCCAAGTCTCCTACATTCCACCCTAGACTACAATTTTCTTTTTGTAACCCAGGGGCAAAAAGTGCATTACAAAGTTCAGAACTCCTCAAGAAGTATTAACATTTGCCTTTCCAAGTCTTTTTTCAAAGAAAAGGACACTACATTCAAATTTAATTATGTGTAAGTTAATTATACCTTTGCTTATTTCTTCACACATCAAAATATCTCCCAGGTTTTTATTATACATAAACTTAAAAGAAGTAATAGATAATATATATGAAGTATTGGACACAAACTCAAAATTCAACTCTTCTCCCCAGAATTAGCTGTTGGTTTGGGTTTTTTTAAAGGAGTTAAAGAAATTATCTACTCAAATTCTAAAGTTACACTGATTTTCAGAAAGCTAATGCCAGTTCTGCTCATATTTTATTGGCTTCTTTAAATCCATGTAGTAAAACTGTGATTTTAAGATACACGATAACCCTATAAACACTGGAAACCAAAACTTTTACATGTGAATCCTAAGGAGGTAAAAAAAAAAAAGCGCCAATCTCCATGCCTCAAAGCAGCTAAAAATTACATTACAAAGGCATGTTCCAAGACGCACAAACAGGAAGATGTGAAAGTCTTAATAATCAAATTTATGCCAATCAGCATAATAGATTTGGTGAGATTATTAACAGCATCACACTAATGATGCAAAAAGACATAGACTATTCTGGAATGGTAGGTAGAAAAGACAAGAGAAGCTATTTATTCATAAAATAAAATTGAACAAGTTTTATTTTCTACCACAATGTAGCGGAAAACAGAACTAATGAAAGTTTTGAAATGATGGAGGAGGAAAAGGGATGGCATAGAGAAACCACAAGGAAATCACAGAAGAGGGTATAGCTCTACTGTAAATTGAAGCTTACAGATCAGAAAGAAAAAAATAAACTTACTAACACTTTAAACTTAGAGAATTAAAAACTGACCAAAAAAAAAAATTCTATGCTTTTTATTAATGGAGTAGAAAACGCAGAAGAATTCCAATTATTTTTTCTTCCACATAAGCAAAAGGAGCTATGGTTTCGAAAATTAATTAGAAAAATCTGACAAGGTTGGGCCACCAGTGGGTTTTAAACATAATGGTACAGATATAACCTTCAGCTTGCTGGGAGAAAATAATGAGTGAATTGCCAAATTTAGAAACAAGTATGAGACTATTTTCCATTCTTCCATTTTTGCCAAAATATTTACTATTGGCAACTGCTAACAGGACATTGACCTTGCTTGACCATCAGTTGATTCATTATGGCATTTCTTATTACAGGGACACATAAGAAAATAATCCAAAAACCACTTGCTGTCATTACGCATTATTTGGATAATCTCTCAGGAAAAGAACACTCCAGTGACCTGTACTGGACAAGCTCTCCATACAGAGTAACAAAAAATAGAAGGATGTTAGTGACTACTAAATCTTGCAAGACAGTTTTTCTCCATCTGCGTTTCCAGCAGTCACTCTGTTCTTAAACAAGTTTAAGTAATTCCTCAAATAATTCACCTGCCAGATACACTTCTGGTATCATCTTGCTCTCTAAGAGAGCAAAAACACCTATGTAGAACATGATGTATGGAGAAAAATAACATGTAAGAAAGCTCAACTGTTACATATTCCTTATTTTAATACACTGTCTCTTCATTATTAACCATAGTTTTTACATGTAAGTTGCAACTTCCTTTCACAGAATGATCTGGAAGCATGTAATGACTAAACCAAAAGACACTGGAACAATGATTACACATATAAGCATAGAAAAACTATCATTTGGGAAAGAAAACTGTGGAAAAACAACAATTTAAAAACTAATTTTGATATAAACTTTAAGTATACAGTATACATTGCAAAAATGTCTTTACTAGACGGCCTGCAACCTGTAATATGCCACTAGATGGCAAGTTTGGACAGAAATTAGCTAACTTTTTGAATTCATGGTACGTTTGAAAATTGCAATAGGAAAGAAGAATGAAGGGAGAGAACAAAAAAAGGAAGAGTTCAATAAACTCCTAATCTTCTGTATAGAGCACATTTAGTATTAGTCAAAAGGGCTGAATGGCTTTTAGGTTTGTTTCTACATCTGCCACACAAATAGATAATCAGCTCTTATGTATTTACTGCTCACAGACAGGGAAGGACTTGTTTCAGATTTGGTCACAGCATTGGCTGTAGCAACCGTGAGAATCCAAGATGTGCAGGAAGGCTCAGAAGGCAAGCAGATCTCAGCTTATGCAAGGAATTGCTAGCTAGGATTCCTTGGAAAGCAACCACAAAGGGGTTAAGGGTACAACACATCTATAGAAGAAGATGAGGAAACTGGGTTCGTTCAGTTTGGCAAAGAAGAAACTAAGAAGGGATCTAATAATAACCTGTAACTACTTAAGAGAGTTAAAAGAATGACATAGCCAAATGCTTCTCAGTAGTGACAGATAATATAATAAACCATGAACAGCCATAAACTGTAGCTTGAGAGGTTCAGGCTGGACATCATGGGGAAAAAAATCACTACAATGGTACAACAGCACTGGAACAGGTTGCACAGACAGGTTGTACCACACTCTCCTGGAGGTTTTCAAGATTAAACCAAAGGGCATGGCTGACCTGATCTAATGTTAGTAACTGCCCTGCTTCAAGCAGAAGGCTGGACAGAAGGACTTCCAATAGCCTTTTCATCACGGTAAAGTGGAGATGGATCTGGCAGTGTTTGGCACACAAAGAAGGGTAATCAATCTGCGAGAATTAAAAAAAATAAAAAAAGCTCTCTGCATTTTGCCCAATTTTGATCAATTGCTACATCTAACCCAAGTTGCTATATTAGGGCACTACTCAATGCACCAGCAGAAAGTTTTGGCAGTATCTCCACATACATAGAAAACTACTGCAGATTTGAGTCTATAGATACACTTATTAATAGTATTTCAGTCAGTTTGTCTGGATCTGCTACAAATCTGCCTGCCATACATCATGTACCACAAATTCCCACTCTATAAAGTGTACAATGTTTACCACACCCACCTTCCGGAGTAATGCACAGTGTTTTGAAAAGTACAATCTAAATCTAAAATATCATCCAAGTTACTAAAAACATTCAACTGTAATATGTCAATTTTTCACTTATTGATCCTGTAGCCCAAAAAGGATGTTATATATAATACTGATGGAAACAGGCATCCAAGGACAAGCTTCTATAGTTGAGTTCGCCTAGAAGACAAACATCTCACTTCTCTGCTAATGTAAGGGTGATATAGAATAGGGGTAGGAATCAGACAAGCATGCTGAGAAGAAGTAGTGACAGTGCTATATGGGTTAGAAACAACAATCTCAAAGAGCCTGAGTAGCCTATATTGCTCTTTTTTCCACCTCCTGCTTCATCCCTTCAGATGAAAACAATATGGTTCTCGTATCACGTTTAAAAAAAAAATAATTAAAATTACTGATTTATATGTTCTTCACATTTCTCCATAGCAATGTCTCAAACTTAGAAGTCCAGAATAGACAAACGACTAACTGAATTACAAGAAGCTATTCCATTTCCAGGAAATATTACAACATCCTCAGGAATAAAGCTCTTTACTGTGTAATCACACACTCTTGCCTATTCACTGAGGTCTTTCAGTTTTGGTTTGCCACACCATTCTCTATAATTTGTTGTCAGCCTAAGCAGAACTTTCTACCTCTTTTTAAAATAAAAAGAAGTCCTGTATTTCAAATCAGTTCTTTCTGTAGCTTATCACAGCCTTGTGTTTTAATAGTGCAGAAGTATGCAAACAAGCATAAAAGCTCTTAACAGAAATACAGCAAATATATTTGAAAAGTTAACCTTGTACAGTTTCCCTAAACTTGAATTCAAAACTACTACTAGCAGGTAATAAAATAGTGACAGTATAAATGAAAGTTTTTGCTTACCTGTGATACATGGGTAAGCCTCTCCAAACAAAAAAATGCCACATAAGAAACAAGATGTATTTGAGTGAACACTGATTTTGACTTCTAAGGTAAATTTCAATCGTCTGAAATGTAAGCAGAAGCCTTACCTCATCAGAAGAGAGAAGGTAAATAGGTGTTAACATAGGAATTTCACTTAATTCACAACTCAGGCCAAGTGATACCAGGATCTCCTTGAGAACTTCGTATCTCTTGGTATTGCTTATCTTAAGCAAATTAAAATCCTCTTCAGTTTGGACATCCATAGAATTGATATCCAATTCCAAGTGTGCCTGGAAGGATATGTGCAAAAGGAATAACAGAAAAATTATTATAGTTTTAGCATGGGAGAGAGAGAGATAAGCACAACAGTTCCAAAAGTAGCTTTGTCCTAACTGTGGTCGCTGAACTATCCAGTGTTATAAGTACAATTTAAGAGTTTCTCATGATTTTATCATATCTACAAGTAGGACTTTATCAGCTAATCTATACTGGGGAATACTTATATGTTTATAGTTTCTGATTCAGGGATCACAGTTGCCAGTACACTACAATTATCTCTAAAATCTATGCAAAATATCCCTTCTTAACAAATTGGTCTTCTCCTGGAGAACTTGTTCAAACTCCTATTTATTAACTTAAATTTCTCCTTCTGCTTTTCACGTCTGCTAGCAACCTAGAACCAACAGCAATATTGGTCAAATTCTGGCTTGTACAAGAGCAGAATCACATTAACAATGGAAGAGCTTTATCAGAGGTTGCACAAGATATGTAGAACACAGGCTGAACAAGTCCCTACTGTGTCACATGAACAAAGTTGTTATCAGTGTAGATACAGAAGCGCTTCTGTCTGAAAGAGAACTAAGAACCCTAGAATACCACTTTGTAGAGAATCACTTCTCAGGGCTGAAGCAGATGCTTAAAAGCAGAAATGAAATGCAAAAGAGAAAAAAAAAAATCTCTTCTAGACCTCTTCATTGGTCTTGTGGCGTTTTTGTGGCTTTTTGCTTGTTTTGGTTTTCATATAAATGTTCCCAGATATTTAGAAGCCTTTGTATGCTACTATATGCACATTCATTTAATGAAAATCACAAGCTATTATCTTTGTTCATTTCTCCAATTTTGAACATTTTAATTATGTTCTTCATCTTTCATGTATGTTCGACTATTGAAATTCAGGAAAATATACTGAAAAGGGAAGGGGGAGAAACAGAAGAGCGCAGGCAAAAAAAAAAGGAAACAACAAGTCTGTGACAGAATATTTAATGGCTGATGTCATTGTCAGTCCCCTAAGGAGAAAACAATAAGACTTTTCAAATCCAGACTGGAAGTCCTTTAAAATTATAAAATAGCACACTAATCCTTTTAATCTGATTTTGAAGCTATACTGTAATGCCTTTTTTCTGGGGAAAACCTCTGCAGTATTAAATTTTACTACAGCAGAAGTGTCAATTTAAATGGTACAGCAAAGCAGGTTTTACCATGGAACTCGCAGAAATGGATAGCAACAGTATCTAATCAATTTTCTAGTACAAGCATACAAGACATGGGTGGCAAAGCTTCCTACAGAAAGCTATAAATATACTACTATGTATAAAAGAGTTTCCAAAAGGTAGAAGATTCAATCTGATAAACTAAGAGAGGGAAACACTTCTAAGAAACCTGATGAATAATTCTGAATTACATAATTGCTAGAAGAGTATATTCTACCTGCAGTTAAATCTGAGTGGTCTGGACTTCTGAGAAAGTTCTCCTATAACTAAAATATTGGTAAAAATAGATCCTAGAATCTTTCATAAAGTTTGTTCAGCTGTGTCTCCGTTATATTCCTCACCTTCTTAAATACTGGTAAATAAATCTTCCCCTGCTTTTCTTCATGTGCTGCTTGAAAGCAGACAGAATAAGGGAAACAATATGATTGTTTAGCATGAAAGCCATGCTAAAACCCATAATGTTTACCTTTGCTCCTAATGAGGTTAACTCAAAATGTGTAAGTTGCCTTCAGGTTCACTGTACAAGTTTTACTAAGAAATGGCTAAAGTCTCTCTAGACTTAATTGCACAGGTTATACACCTAGGTGTACGCATACTTCTAGGGCACAGACTCAAATTATAAATGTAATGGTATCTCTTAGCCAGTTACCTGTGAATATATAAATAATCACCTCCAAAATTTGCCTTTAACACAGTCATGGAAGCTTCCTCACCCATTACCCAAGACAACAGAGAGTAACAATAATTAAAAAAGATTATGAACACTCAAAATTATCTGTTATTTAACTTTTGAGGGAGTGTGGGTTTTGTTTGGTTGTTGGGTTCTGGCTTTTATTAAACAGCATATAACTGAGAAAACAGTAGCAATACTAGCAAAAAAAAAAGAACCAATAGACCTAAATCAACAACAGCACTTCAATTCAGACAGAGACTAACCTTTATTGCGTAGTTAGTCACTCGAGCAACAACCGCATAGCAACATCTCCCAAACAACAGATGCAACAAGTAATAGAGGCTGGAACTCTCATTCATTAGTCAGATTCCCAAAAGTGTTGACTACCTTAATCTTAAACCTTAAGAGACGTCTTTCAGGTTTCTTGCAAGATTTATTTTACATCCTCTACTGACTCTGTTTCACTGTAGTTCATATTTTGGTAAGGATATCTCTTTCTTATCTTGTCATTATAAGCTTTCACCTTGAGTCCACCAACAACTCTAGTCTTCCTGTTCCTACCTCCCAAAATCTGCAAAATGCACAGTTGCATCACCACAAAACTTCTAGCAGGAAGAAAAGGACAGCTCTGCTCTTGAAGAAGCTTGCTTATTATGCAAGTCTGCTCTCTACCACTCATTGTGATTTTGTGTGATATACATGTGCATGGCTACATGATGAAAACACAGAAGTGGAATGGCAGTGACAATTCTCTACCATTCTTTAAGTTTCCTGAGGATCAACCGAAAACCTTTCTGCATTTGGAGTCCTCGTACCAAGACATCAATCTATACCTCCCCTTGACAAGCATGCTGAAGAGGAAGCAATAGGAACAAGAGAAATTTCATATAAAAGTTTCCACAACATCATGTAGCAAGGAGCAAATTAATGCTTCTGCATACACGGTACCTGAGAAAGAATGGCTTCTCCTCCGCCGTCTCCGTAAGTCAGATGAACAATAACTACATCTTTATCAGCATTATTTAATCGACTCAATGTCTTCACTTTGCTGGTATCTTCCTTCATCACTTCCTCAAAAATACAGCCACTGACCAAAAGATTTAACTTTATTTCAGTGCTGTCCATTTTAGAGACCACTAGTTCACGAACAGTCTTCTTCAGTTTGTTTTTCTTCTTTATTTGTATGCCATCAAATGTAAAAGATGAAGAAAACCCTAGAATCTTTCCACCTGTAGATAAAAATTTCATAAATTGTTTGTGGTTCTCCTCAGAAATAGGCTCCTCTGTGGCAATGATCAACAGCAGTGAATTATCAATCCATGGATCTTTCAGAACTTGTTCCTCACGGAGCTGGTAGATGGTGTAGCTGTCTACATCAATGCATTCCTGAAGGATTGATTTTACCTGCTCAAATGCCGCTTTTGTGGTTTCAGTGCCAAGATAAATCAATACATTAGGGGGCTTCCCAGTAAGGTTTATTCCCTTTATTCCTCTTGCTAGAGAGTCATCATTCTTCGATTCCAGTTTGCTATCATCAGAAAGTTCTGGAATGTTTTCTGCAGAGGCAAATCTGACCGATTCAATAGTACTGTTTTCAAGTTGCAGGCATTCATGACAACTAGAAAGATGCAAGTGATGATGATCTCCAGAACCTATCTCCTTGTCAGATAGACTGCTGGATTCATCTTCATGCTCGCTTTCTTTCTCTAGTTTAAATTTCTCCCCTTCACCTTGTCCTGCAGGCTTAGCTACTCCTAATCCTGATTTAGCAGTAGTCCCAAAAGTAGCAGTAGGAGTTACTTCATCCATTTGCAAACTGCTTACACTTTGCTCTTTTACAGATGGTGCCACCTGTGCCAACTCCTTCAGGGTAGATTCCTGTAAATGGACAGCTGGAATAGTTAAAGAACAAGAAAAAAAAGGGGTTATCAAAGCGATATTAAAAGAGATACAAATACCACTATCATAGTGGGATTCAGGTTAAATTTCAGTATAAAACATCTATAATAACAAGAATTTAAGAATTTGTTTGACACATCATATCCTAACTCTCCTCCCTCTCAAAAAAAAAACAAGCCCAAAACAAAACCCATAATAAATGTGCACTCATAACACAAGTAATTTACTCTAACGATTCTCTGCTTCAGATAAGCCTGACTGAGAGCACATTCGATGTTTATGGGGCACATTTAAACAAACTAACATTTATTGTGAGTGCAATAAATAAAGTAAATAAATAAAAAGTAAAACATGACAGCTACTGTACATAATGCAGAAGTGTTCTTAAGAGAACAATAGTTTATGGAAGAGAAGGTGAAAAAGTTCTTATAAATGCATCACCATGTCAGCTTATTTTGCCTGTCTGTGTCCCCAAAAAAGGACAAAATGAAGCAAGAGAAGGACCTTTGGAAAAATACTGGTCTCTTATGGAGGGCAAGGTGGAACATTGTTTGCTGCTATTCTGCAACAAACTATTTTGAAATAAGCTAATAAAATTATGATATTGGGTAAGATGGAGACATTGAACTATATCTCTTGCATTGATGAAGGCTGCAGATAAAAGTTTGGCACAAGTTAGAGGGAGTAAAAAAAGCTTCCAGTCTGTAGAAATACCCATTTGTAGCAACACTTGGGAGCTAAGAATCCAAGAGAAAAGTAGCAAATAGGAAGAATTGTTAAACCTTCCTGTTTCTCCCCCTGAAAAGAATGGAATTGCAAAGATAAAAATATTTTGGCAACTACAAGTGAGAAAAGAAGGGCAAAGAGGATTATTGTCAGCATGAAACTTGCAGAGCAAACTAAATAAGAAAGAGGAGATTAAAAATACTCAAAGTAATTTTTTTTCAGCTGCTGAACCATGAAAATATATCAAATCAAAGCCTGCAAAATTTTACTGAATCTCTCTCCACTCCCACAAGGCCAAATAAACTTACTATGGTTTTGTTTCTCATTTCTCAAAGAAAGTCAGTGAGAAACTTGATTAACAAAATAGTCAACACAATACACCATATGCATGTTCAGCCCCTTTCTTAACAGCACTTGCATTTCCTTGAAACTACATCCCCTTTGCCTAATTTGGAGCAAAAATTTCAAGCAAGATTTTTTTTTTTACATCCTAATATAATTTCACAGGTACCAGTCTATATGATATTCCATCAACAGCCTCCATCAGCCTGTTCTCCTGAGAAGTTTTAGCATGCACATAGTACCTGAAGCAAAATGAGCCAGAAAACATTCTGAAAAGTAAACCACCCTCAGGGTACTCTCCAAGCTTGCATCCCCTTCTTGTGTGAATATTTTTGCAGAACAGCACCAAGAGACAGAATTTCACATCAGAACAAATTTGTGAGCATATTCCTATATTCCTACCCTTCTGCACCCTAGCTAACTCTACTCGATTTTGCCATTCCCTGGCTTCTGTGAATACACTTATGACCTACATAAAAGACTGAATAAACAGAAAAAAAAAGCCCACCACCAAACACAAAAAGCCAAAACAAACAAAAAAATTAACACCCTTTTTTTTGGTGTGGGGGAAGGAGAAAGACAGGGAGGAATTTTTTTTGTAGCCCAAATGATTATTTTATTATTCTAGGTGACCCCCAGTTTTATCAACATAGCTTAGAAGACGCAGATAGGAAGGAAGAAATGAGACTGTTGTTGAACACACACACTCAAAAAAAAGGTGGTTCTACTTCCCCAAAAGCCCACTACTCTAGAATACCCTACAGACTGCATATTATGGCCCTTTTAAAATGGTGCTGGAAAAAAAGAAGTTCAAATCTCATGCAGGAAAAGGAGGGGAAGCTTGGAATTCCCACAGCCCAAGCAATTCTATTTAAGAATGGTATTATAAGTGCAATCATGACTACTTTCTTCTCTATGTAGGATTAGCCGTGAATCTTCCTGCCTTAGTTTCAACTATTAAATTAATGAGGACACAATGGCTCATAATTTTGATATCATGAATATCACCCCATGAAGAAATAATCCACCACGAACTCAAAATTCAACTATCAATGACACCATCCTCTTTCTCCTGATTATCCTTCTCCCTGTTTAGAAAGCATCCATGAGCTCTTCTCTCTGTGACCTAAAGGATTAAGATGCCTAAGTTACAGCAAGTGTTTTCAACCTATGTTTAGCACTGAATACACTTTCATTTAAAATCTGAAAAAAATAGAACATTTACCTAAAACCTTTTTTTTTGTTTGCATTTTTTTTGTTTTGTTTTGTTTTTTTCACAAATAGTTTAGTTAATCTAAAAAACAAGACTTATAGAAACAATATTTTCTAACTTCACCTTTGTGACATTTATACATTCAGGCACCTTGGATACTTGAAGATCTCATCATACTAAGGTTAATTATTGGCAGTAGCTTATGCGGCATTAAAGAAAAAGAAGGAGGTGTATTCCATATATCTCTTGAAACATTTTTCTGGTTTTTCTGTTGTTGCATTTTTAAGATGTTCTCTAAAGAGAGAAAATCGCTCAAAAAAGTGGTCTAACTTTTCAAGGATCTCTACATTTGACAGTATTTGGTATAAAATACAACAGCACTATAGTGATGAACCGCCTAGAATGACAACAGGTAGAAAACATCGTGCCAAAATAAATGCATGGGTTCTTATGTAGTTATAAAGACAATATGCACAGTCCTAAAATAACCATAAAAAACCCCCACGTTCTACCATTAAACACAATTTGTGAAGATACTTACAAACAATCTTGTGTGGCACCATTCCATTATCCATTTGAAGCCTGTCTTCCATAAACGCTATTCCAAGGTTACTGAAATTATCTACGCTTGCTTCAGCAATTAACTTATAAGGCTCACCAGGTTTATAGGCCAATGGTGAACAATAGTCTGACCACTTCACAATCTAGAATAAAACATATGCATGTCTTTCAGATTGAAAAGCTTACAGAAAAATACCAAAATAACAACAGTATTATGAGTTGGAAGAAGAACTGCAAATAAAACCTGCCCTTTCTTCACGAAGGATTTTGCAATTAAAAAGTAGCAAAACAGTAGAAAGAGCCAACAGAAGGAGATTATCAAACCAAAATGGCACAACTGGCAAAGCCAAGGACTGAAAGTAATGTTAAAGAAAGTACTTTAAAAAATTAATAAAACGGTGTGTAGTTATTGGGATCATAAAATATTAAATTGGCAGAATCACTGTTAAGGCTTGTTTCTGTGATGCCTGATGTGTTTAAAGCAACTATTGCATTTAATAGTATCATGAGACTACCATCATGAACACATCTCAGGTAGAGAAGATTTCCAGCTGACAGCTCCTTTCACACAGAAGAGCACCCTTTAGGGCGACAAAGGTCAATGTATGAGACTGAATACAACCAAAAGAATCTACCGAGGAAGGGTGATGTAGCAAGCAATAACTGAAACAAGACTCAGTCCTAAGAGAAGTAAACAAAACAATGACCACACTGAATGCTGAAAGCAAATTCAGAGTAGAAATACATCTCTCTCCAACATCAAGGCTACAAAAACTTCAAGTAACACACAAAATGGCAGGAGAGCATTATCACATTCTATAAATAAAATCCTATTTTTCTTTATTTCCAAGACACGTCTTTCAGTACAAATTCTAAAATGAATGCTGGTAAAAAAAGCAGAAGTAAATTACTAGGGTATAATAAAAGCACACATCAGAAACATTAACTAAACATGGAAGATTCAAGCTGCTTATTTACATCAAAAATTCCATTTTCCAGAAAGGAAAAATTATGAAAGCAATGCAGTTGGTTTTGTTTTCTTCAAGAAGATTTGTTAAAGACAAACTACACAGCAGTATCGTCTTGAAGAACAAATTTCAAGTTTAACTATGAAAGCCATAAGGTGGAAGAAAAGTGAAGAAAGTTTTGGTTTCCTTCTGAAGGGCAGGCACATGAATAAAAACTACAAAACCATATACTGACTCATAATTGAATAGGAGCACTTTTAAACTTTATTTTTAGAAAACAAATGTACTTAACAAAAACAATAAGCAAAAATTGATATACACAGTGATTTAAGAGAATTCTGAAAACAAAAACCAACTAAGGCATGCAATTTCAGTAAAAATTGTGTGAATGATACCACAGCCTTTATTCTTTATGGGATACACAAACCAATTGTTCTCCTATGAGGGCATTTTTAGAAATAAGAAAGCACCATCTGTTTTCATGGCCTAAAAAAAAATAATTAGCCTTTGCAATGTAATATATTCCAATTACTGGGAGACAAAGCAGATTTCACAGTATTACATTAAAGGCAACAAAAAGAATTACAAACCAGCTAATGTAGCTACTTCCTGGATGCTCAAAGGAAACATGAAGCCAATGGAAACAGGGTCAGAACACTTCAGCAGAAAAAGTCCGAGTTCTCAACAAGCTTTCAGAGCCTCCAGTTCTCACATTATGAACTTCATGGACCTAATGATTTTGCCTCATTCAGCACTTCACCTGGACATCATTTCTCCAGAGGGAGAAGATTAACATGCTCCAAAAGTATGCTCTGTTATAGAATTGAGAGGTGAAGGTACTACAGATTTGATTGCAGGCACAAGTTTGGAACTGTGCCCATTCCCAATCTGTCCTGTTCCTGCACTCAAGTTAGACAAGCCTATTTACCAACCACTTTGCTCTGAATGTTCAGTCCAGCAGAGGACTCCAGGATCATCTCCCAGAATAAGTAACCTAGAAAATATATGTTCCTCATCCAAGGAAATGAACAGGCCGCAAGCACCTGTGTACGTTAAAGGTTTCCTTGAACTCCAAAAAGGAGCTTGAAATCTGATGCCAAAAAACAAAGATGACAGATTGGCCTTTACGGTGCTACTATTCAGGAAGACACATCATCAACTGGCCCCAAGTGGTGATCCTAGCTTGTAGCATAGCCTGTTTAATGGGAGGGCTCTGTCAATTTTATGGTACCCCAGCAACCATGGGCAGGTGTATTATTACTGACTACCCAGAGATACCCTAGCATGTGTGTCTTTCCATTTCTCCTCTTTCCAGTATGCAGTGAGGTCCATACTGTCCTCCTCACTATGGAGAGCACACACAACAACTGACTGCCTTAGGAAGGAACTATGACAACCTGTATGGCTTAGAAGAATTTTCATCCCTGCAAGGTAAGTTTCTCTTTTGCTTTGAGTTGCAACCTTTCTCCCCCTTCAGACCTGCACCCAAGCCAAGATGCCTAGGCAGCAAGCATTCCTCATGTAAGGAAAAAAGTTATAAAAATCAACAAAATTTAGGGGAGAGAGAAACATTCACTCAAGTTCATAATAAGTTTTGATAGGGTCTGGATATTATTTTTATGCATCATCTGCTTACATATATTATATATTCAATATCTCAAGCTTTAGAACATCATCTTTTAAATCCATATCTTCACACTTTCAATACGTAGTGGAGAATGCACTTTTTAAATTCCTAAGTATCTAGGGCATGAACATTTTGTAAGTAAGCTTGCCATAAGGATTTCAGTACTGGTTTAATTTATATCTTTGGATTTCTCAAAAACATTCTGCAAGTATTAAGCATTAAAATTCCAACCAAGAAGTACTGCCATACTCCCATTGCATTTTATAGAAAAGCAAAGAGATTAAAAGCTTGACTTTGGCCTTAGTTCTGCAGACTGAGAAAATTATTCAAATGTATAATACTTTAACTTGTACATATAAATCACAAGGAAAGGAAGCTTCCAAGAGAGACTTTTATTTCAATTACAACTTTTGACAACCACTTGGCTGGAGGCTTGAAGAACTTTTTAGAAATATTAACATATGTTTACTTTGTATATTCTGAGGCATGTGCTTCAGCTAGTATCAGAGACAGGATACTGAGCTAAATATATTTCTGATCTGCCTTAGTACAACAGCTCTTAAGCATTTTTTTTCCTATTCAGTATATCTAACCATATATGCCTTGTCCAAAGCCACAATGGTATTCTGCAGTTCCCATTCACAGCCAGACAAGTGTGCTACTAAAAAAAAAAAGTTTCAGTAAGATGCCCATGGGTCTATTTGAAGCATAAAACACAACTACACTATTAACAGTGATTCATTTTAATGAAGAGATTACCTTTTTTATTCCAAATAACAGTATAAACATTAAATTTTTTATATATATATATATATATATATCTGCCATTGATTTGCTTTCCTTCAAGCATTTTAGGTTTATACCCATCTATACAACTTTCTATGGAAGAAACAAAGAGAACTACTTACCTTTTCTGAAGAGCCAGGTACTTTCTGCAAATTATCTGTCTGAGCTGAAATGCCTTCTGTCACAAAAGCTATATGTTCTGCTTTAAGTAACTTATCAGGGTAGATAAAAGGAGAAATGAGAAGCAGACTCCATCTGTTTAAGTCATCAAGGAACTGAAAGAGACAGGAAAGAAAAATAAGTCTGTATAGCAAGGATCTGATTTAGTAACTCATTCTTAAATTATCCCCAGCCTAAATTTGAATCTGACCCTTCTGCCTTACATGAGGGGTCTCTATCATTCCATTTTCCCCCATGAGGAAAAAAAGGGGTAAAGGTCTAAACCATTAAGCAGGAAGACATCAAAAGTAAAACTAAAAGGGACAACACAAGCTTTTAAGTCAATTCAGACTCCAGCTTTCAGCTTTGCAGGAGAGCACAAGTAAGTGGGCCACAAGACCACCCTGTCACTGGCACTGTGACTATTATGGGCCACTGGCAACATCCATCATTCAACCTGATCCTCCTCTCCCATTCACACTACAGTTCACCCTGCTTCTTCCTTCCTTCCTTTCCTCTTCTTCCCTGACTACACAACCCCATGGGCCCTGCTGCCTCAGTTCTAGTGGCTGAAAAGTACTGTCTGCTACTTGGCAGGGACCAAGAAAGCTGTCACAATATACAACATGCCTGGTCAGTCCCCACAGCCCCTCTAACTGGAGGGCAGTCCAGCTGGCATTTATTCTAGTTGGGCAACAATCCTCCAGGAAACACCCAGCCCCACTGCTAAATCATATACGCGGTCTCTACACCTGCCTGACAAAAGACCAACCAACCCGTGGTCTTTATACTACACAGGTCGAATTTTTAGACCTAGTTTACAAGGTTTCAGGATTTCCTCTGTAAAGACAGTTATATTTTGTGGAAAAGTACATCATCGGGACACATACTTTAAAAAGTGATTGGAAAAACCTTTAAAAATATTTTCAATAAAAGGAGAGGGTATTTTTTTTGTTTTAATATATTAAGTCCTCGTGCATTTATACCAAAATTATTCATTCAGTACACTGCTCCAAGTTTAAAGAAATAACTCATGAGCAAATTTATTGTGAATAAGGTAGTCTATTCACTTAACAGACCATTGAACAAGCATTTTCTTCATTAAATTGTAAAAACTGTTCCTCCTCTTGTCCTCACAAATGAGCAAATAAAGCTCAATAGCTAGAATCAGTAGATTAAAGAACCGTTTTAAGAACTGCAAAGCTTCTCAATACATAATCTGTTCCTATACCACATTACATCAACTTTTATGTAGATATTGTATTAAACTTAATTTTTCTGTGATATTTTAGAAGCGACAAACATTAGAAACAGATATTTTGCTACCACTATACTACAAACATGTTTTACACACCTTCAGTGAATTTATGTGGAACTTTAAGAGAATTTCCCTATAGTGCACATTTAGTGTGGATCACTCCGTATCTAAAATGTAATTGCACCATACTAAGTCTATGGGGATAGCTTGCCAACCCAACCAGCTTCACTGTGCAAGCTGCAAGTGTAAACACTGCTACCTTCCACAGGAAAGTGAACTGAACTAATGAAGCTTTATATTATCTTAAGCATCCAATTTGGTTAAAGATCAAATAAAAAGGTTACCATTTACAGCTTGCTGGTATCTTAAGAAAGTTACTGATTGCAGGCCAGAGACAGACATACCCACTCAAAAAGTAAGTTTTCTAGAAGCCAAAAAAACCATGCTAATTAATCTTTTCCTTTTCACAGTGTTCACTGATGATGTACAGAGTTCCACAGAGATGCTGCCTCTGTCTTTAAAGCAGCTGGGCCAGAGCCCTTATATGCCACACTACCACAGTTCATCATGGCAGGCATCTTCCACAGGGATTCTGAGAGTCAAACACAACTACTAACTTTCAATACATATTTCTTAAGAAACAAATATATCTGGATCAACACAGCTGACTTTATGCCAAACTACAGTTCCCTAGAGGGCTTCTCAACTCCCAATAAACACAAATAAACTGACAAGCTTATAAAGTCAGTCTGCACGCATAACATTGCAGACAGAAAAAAAAATGTGCTTACTGTGCAATGACTAAGGAGAAACTGTTTCAGAAATGGGCAGAAGTGGAGCAAAGAACAATACAAATTAGTTGAAATATAATTTACAAAAACAATAATCCAGGCAAATTGAGGCAGAACTCCTCTAAACACATGGACAACTGTTAGTTTGGGGCTTAAGATCTTTATCAAAACATGAATAAAATGCTTAACTTTCCTGTGAGAGACTCTGAGATTATTTCATACTTAAAAGCAATGGTGACAATCTGCTCATTAGATAGCAAAAAGACAGGTTCTGAACAAACTTCATTAGCATTTCTGATCTTATTTTCACTGCACTGAAAACATCTTCTTTACCCACTGAATATATGAAAAGCTTCTCTGCTTCTTGAGGAGTAGCACCTAGTCAACCTCATCTTTCATAAATGTGTTTCAGTTACAGCCATTTAAGTAAAATGTGTGACAACCAAAGTAATTTTCACAAACGCACATATAAACATCAGCAAAAAGGAGTGATCAAGAAGATTCATTTCTAGTCTTTAGTGACAAGTTCGGACAAATCCAACGTTAATTTAGAGAATTCAGATGATTTCAGGGGGGTGCATGAGGAGTTCCACCCCTAAACCTAGAAGCCAAAAAGCTCACTTTCAGTTTTACTCCCGGAGATGGCTAAGGGAAACTTGCTCAGGCACAGTATTTTTCCACTGTCGTGGGCGACCACGGCCTCCCCCCACCCTCCTCTCTCACCGTCCATTCGCAAAAAAAAAAAAAAAAAAAAAAAAAAAAAAAAGCGATTTTCACAGATTGTGGGGATTTTTTTCTGTCATTCTCCATTCGCTTGGCACAGTGTTTTGTATCGGGAGAAGCATGCAGGGCTACCCTAAGAAAACCTCAACTCAGACTCCCACTACCGATTCCGCTACGTTTTAAATCTCCGGCACAAGTCTTGAATGCACAAATACGGCAAATATTTTTAGACCAAAGCTTTGCACGTGTTAGAAGCACGTTGCTAATATGGAAATATAATCAAGTCCTCCCAGCCAAGCGCTCCGGTTGCCGCAACCGCGCTTACAAGGCTCCGCTTTACGTGAGGATCGCAAAACCCACTCCTCAGCCCGCTCCCCGAGCCAACGAGCTACAGTCGTGAAAATAAACCGAGGTAACCAACTATAATTCCAGCATGATTTTTTACGTGGTTCTTACCGAAGCCTTGCCGAGCAGGGCTGTGACAGGCCTGGGAAGCGACACCCGTTATTTTTTTCACCCACACGTTCCCAGCCCGCCACTGACAAGCCAGCCCGCTGTCACACACGCCGAAAGAGAAGGCGAAGGCGGCGCAGCCCTCACGCCCCGCAATCACCGTTCCCGGGACCCGCCACCTCAACCCGCAACGGCCGCCGCTCCCCGCCCCTCTCCCCCCCCCTCCCCCCGGCTCCTCCCCCGCCGTGGGAGGCGAGCCCGAGAGCTGCTGGGGGTAGAGGCGGGGGGGAGGAGGGAGGGAAAGAAACCAGCGGCCGCACAGGCGGCTCGCCGTTGCCACGGTAACACGGGAGGCCGCTCCCGGGCCCGGCCGCTTTCCGGGCCCGGAGCCACCGCCGGGCGAAGCGCTTCCCCAGGCCTCAAGCCCCAGGGCTCGGGGCGGTACCTGCGTCTCGTCCGTGAAAAAGACTTTGTTCCCTATCCTGAGGCAGACCTGCTCCTCGTGAAGGGGAGGGGGCTGCCGAGCCGCGGGGCCGGCGCAGCGGCAGAAGGTGAAGGAGCAGCGGGAGCGGTGGAGGCGGCGCACGGTGCGGCGGATGAGTGCGGCCGAGCGCGGCCCCCAGCGCGCCCATAGGTAGAGGTAGCAGAGCGTGATCAGCATGGCGCGCGCGCCCCCCCACCCCCGCCACGCCCCAGCCACGCCCCGGAACGTTCCCCCAACGGCCGGTAACGGCCGAGTGGCCGTGCGCGAGGGGGAGCCCCCCCCCGCCCCACCCTGCCCGCGCCAAAGAGAAAGGGGCGAGCCGGTTGGGCGAGTCGCGGGGCGCTCTGATTGGCTTGGGCGGCCTGGCGCGCGCGGCGGCCCGCCCCTTCCCGAGCCCGGCGGGGGCGCGTCGAGGGGGCTCGCGCACCCTCGAGGCGCGGCTCGCGCGGCGACACCAGAGGCTGGCGCTGAGGCTGAGGAACGCCTGTCGCGGCAGAAAATACATAATTATCCTTTGAAACAATGTCTAAAGAGGCAAAAAAAAAAAAGTCATAAAAAAGGGCCAGGTTGGGGGTTCTCTCCACCGCGGTAATTGTTCCCGTGCTCCTACCTGAGGGGCGGTGAGGAGGAGCGGCCTATGTCCTCCCACCCCGCTGGCTCCTCAGGGAGTCCTGCAGGTTCTGCTCTCCGAGTCCAATCCCGTCCCGATGGACAATGGTTTTGGGTGAATGCAGCCGTTTGATGTCACAGTGAGGAGACACAGGACCTGCCCTTCAGCTCGATGTCATGGTGTGGATGCAATGCAGGGAGCGGAGCTCACGTTCCCACTGTAAAGATCAGTTTGGTATCTCGTCAGCTACATTTGACCTTGCTGCTATGGCTCACAAATAAAGCATAAACCCACTAGGCAAAACAGTGAGAGCCAAAGTATTTTTCGCTTGTTTACAAGGACCAACAGGAAAGGATTTGATCTTCCTCAGAAATGGCTCCACTCTGCCTCCTGACTTTATTTCAGGATCCATGGTATCCTAGAGGAGCAGGGTCCCCTCCATCACAAATCCGGGTGAGGACACCAGTCTCCAGGTCCCACACCTGTTCCAATACAGCCACCAGAGGGCAAAGCGGTCACAAAAGGATGCATTTGATTTCAGCCAATCTGTCGCATTCACCAAACAAGAAAGATGATGTGGAAGCCAGGCTGATGAACAGCCTGTCTGGGGATAAAACTGTAGGATTAGCTTGTGCCATGTGTGCTGCAAACACAACTTGCCTCTACAGAAGATGCAAAAGAGAACTCATGCAAAGTATCCTTTATTCCTGGGGTATGTCTATGCATGGAAGTTATTTAATAATTTTTATGTTTTATATGGAAGGTAGCCACAAACTTGAGCTCTGTGAGAAGAACACATGTATCAGTCTGATCCTAGCAGATATTTAGTGGTAGAAAGAGATGCTTAGAATGAAAAGGGAAGGAAAAATAAGGCAAGAGGAAAAATGGGAAAACGCTAGAACAAAGAAGCTGACACCAACACTAAACAATTGTAACTGACGGATACATGACAATCATTTCCTGAACAGGATATGAAGCAACATTATTTGTTATTATTCTGAACTCGAGACCTCATGTGCACTTGGAAATTTACTAAAATAGGTATTCTAAAAGGACAATTTCCAAAATGGATCTCTAGCAACAACACACTGCTGGATAGATAAAAAAGGAACAAATTGGCCCTGCACGTTTTGGAGCAGGCATCATTATGAAAAAAACACTATCAGTACTAATACAGACATTTTTAGTTCTTTAAATTTGCACCCCCAGCATAAGCTTATCCAAAATGTTAGGAATCACTGACATAATTTTGGTTCCCACAACACATGCCAGAAATAGGTGAGTTTCAGTTGGAGGGTCAAATAATTTAAATAATTCTCCTTCCCCGTCTCCATCTTAAGGAATACCAGCCTTGTGCTGCTGCTATATCCTGTGCGTATTTTACAGAGAGAGGAACAAAGTCTCCAGTGGCCCTAACTTGGCATCATACACTGTTTCTTTGTGTGACTTTATCTTACGCGGGGAAGTCAAAATACTTACCCCGGCACATCAAAAGGAAGAAAACAAGCAAAGTATACAACCTCCAAAGAAAGCTCTCAAGTTTGGAATTCACTTTCTCTGTAATAGTTCAACAGCCCGTGCATTGCTGACCTTCAGAGCACACTGCAAAACACAGCTGTTTATATAACCTTTGCACGATGAGGAACATGCTTTGCCTAATCCTGTAGTGGCATCAAATGAAGCCAACTATATTTCAATCCTTTTTTTTTTTTTTTTTTTAAGGTTCCCTTACCCTGGAAAAGTTTATGAGTAAATGAGAAAACTGAATTAAAGCAGTAGAATATCCAGGCAAAACTAGTCGCCATTTTAAGACAAGTTTCTACCTATGTTGGCACATTCTCTAATTTGAAGCCATAAAGTTGCTGTAGGTTTTCTAGTTTCTATTCTAGTGTAGCTTAGACTTAATCATGACAAGCACTGATATAAAGGTTAAGCATTTTAGATTGAGAAACATTCTTCTTTGTTACTGTGAAGCCAAGGCCTTCTACACATCAGGAAATTTACTAAAATAGGTATTCTAAAATAACTATGTCAATCAGTTCCTTCTTATAGGAGGGTGGAAGGAAACCTTGGAAAGAATCAGTGAGTAACATTGGCCCTCAGACTTCCCAGAACACTTGGGGTTTTGTCATAGAGAAGAGATTACAGAAAGATGTTGCAAGATGCAGAACACCCATATACAGACATGAAATTGTTTAAAGAGAATTTGAAAAACCCTGAAGAAAGCAACTAGGCTAAATTTTGGCTTTCTGCCCGCAAGCTCAGGGAATTCTGCATCACAATGGGAGAAAAAGGCCAGCTTTCAGTCTACCCAGGGGTAAATCTCCCTTAGCTCTTCAAATGGTCCATTTGGGAAGGCTCCCAAAGGATGCCACTCAGAACAGGGAGCCAGCTCTGCCACGTAACCTCAGTGCAGATGAGTGTCTCTTTTTTTTTAACTTTAAAGGAGTATTATGAGACTGGCCTTGCTGTGCTTTGTGAATGGCTCTGTTTCCTCCTCCTGTTCCCTAAAAGCTCTTCAACAATTTCTCTCTGAGGAGCTTTGCATGCTATTGGTGGCATGTTGTTTAATACTAGATATTATTCAAAACTACAAATGCTGCAGTGCTATCCTGTCTCCTTGACTGTACCAATTTATATTGAACACTCTATTCTTACAAATGCACAAGTGCCTTAATGAGAAAACTGAGCAAAAGAGGTTTCCCACATTCTTCCAATTAACAAAAGTAATTATCTTATGGCACATCTATGTAAAAGTCTGAATCAAGTCTGCTAAAGTTATTCTCAGGTAGTTCAAGAAGTCTGAAAAATACTTCTCTCTTCTGGGAAAAATGGATGAGCATCTGCAACACAATCAGTGCTTTCTGATTCTGTGAAGTGCTCTTCACCAAATACAGCACCTCCTATTAAAAGTAAGTATATTGCAAAATAACACAGTTGTTAAAATTAGACAGCTATGACTGGACTAACTGCTGCCATTTTATTTATTTATTTTTTTTTAGAAACTAGAGATCATACAATATTACAGTGTTTATTTTTTACTGGAATAATCCATTTTCCACAGATCTGCAAACCTGAATTTAGGTAGTGATTTCCACTAAAATCCTAGTTGAAGTTGTGTGCTTCAATTAATTAGCACAATAATGTAATATTAACTTACATTTTTTTCTACAATTTTACATGTAATGAGATTAGATTACATTATAGCTTCATTCACAAAATTGTATTTTCAATAATTTTGTAATACATATGAATCTTGCAGAGTTTTATCAACAGATTTATTAGATGGTAACTTCTCATCTGCTGGAGAGCTATTCTTTAGTAGTTTAGGCTTTGCTCCTGCACTAATATCCATGTTGGCAGATTCTATCCAGAGGTATAAATCAATTATCCTCACATACAGATCTGATTGCAAGATCAGGACCACTGACATAAGTTGTGTAATGCGCACTTCTCTTTCAACTATCAAATTAAATTAGGGCTAAATAAAACTAAGCTGCTGAAATTATATGTGTATTTAAGACAGTAATTCAGAAAGATATTTAATTACAATTTAGGTTACTTAAGAAATTTGCCTTTTTTTCTCAGGACCCGTGCTGCTATTGAATATATAGTCTGTTATTTGAACATTATTCATTATATTCTTCATTCTAATAACTGCATTGATTTTGATACATAAATGTTTAAAGTTATTAGACTGTGCATATATTTCCTTCTTTGAGATATAGTATTATTTATTAAGTTACACATTTACAAATATTACACAGCATTTAAACATGGGAGAGAGTAGATTTAGAATGGGAATCCTCTATAGCATATTATCAGCGTTTCCCAGAACAGTATTTAATGGCTTTGGCCTTTGAGTTTAAACTCTGTCTACTTGTCACAGCAAGAAAGGATGTTTTAAAGACCAGGAAAAAATAATGTAAGAATTGGACCTCAACAAATCAAATCCTAGAAACTGTTACTGAAGACTACTTCAAAAACATCAAAACCTGAATTACGCTATTACTGTTAGCAGTCTTAGGAGCCCCTAGCTAGCTAAGACAACTGTACAACTTGCATCAGTGTAGGAAAATCAATCCAACTTTCAAATCTGACCTCAGCTTCTCTCTGTCAGAAAAAAAGACACTTACATTTAAGCAAAATCAATAGAATGCAAAAAAAAAAAAAAGTGCAAAAATGTGTGTGTATATATATATATATATACACATACTTCTAATACAGAACAATTTTGGGGGAAAATTATGTTTCTCAAGGGAATATATCCAGTGGTCTTTATCTGTGAGTCCAGCCCCTCCTTGCTGACTGGACACAGGCTACCTCCAACTTGAAAAAGAGCCACAAGGCTTACCTCGGAGGGATCTACCTCCCATTGAGAATTTTCACTGTCCTCTCAAACTCACTGTTTTCATGGTTTCTTCAGGTTAGTCTTCTAGAAGAGACCCAAGTTATACTAAATAATCAATGGACATCCCATGTTCAGTAAATGAAATTATTTGATTATTTTTTTTCTCTCTCTGGGAAGAAAGTTCACAGTAGAAACCAATTATATTTGGGAGCTGAACCTGTTCCTTTTGATGTTTGTTTGTAAACAGCACCAGTGGAAAGAGAATTCAGCTTTAGGTTCTTATAATCCTCTTACATCTCTGCAGTAGTTGGGAAATAAAGGAAACGAAGTGAACCATAGCAAAGAACCATAACAATGAAAATCAGATAACGTCACCTAGTAGGTAATTAATTGTTCTTGTACAATGTAACAGGCTCTGAGTAATGCATGCTATGAATTAAAACAGTGGGAAGAAAGCTGGGAAGAAGTCTGTTTCTGTTCAGTCTTTGTTGG
Source organism: Scolopax mira (assembly GCA_004320125.1). Classification (NCBI taxonomy): domain Eukaryota; kingdom Metazoa; phylum Chordata; class Aves; order Charadriiformes; family Scolopacidae; genus Scolopax; species Scolopax mira. The sequence goes on from BJBW01002807.1 coordinate 100,895, forward strand.
CTTAAAGCATGCATTGCATAATTTGAAATTAAGGATTCCTCAAAATGATGGCATTCATAACCCTTATTCTTTGATACACAAAGTAATCTTTGTTGGCATAAACCTTCTTCTACATACATCAAAGAGCAATCAAATTAAAGGAACATCCTAATAGACATCCTAATAGAGGACGTCACTAGGCCCGTCTTTAAACCCTCTCACCTTCACTGATTTTTCATCTTTTTATTTTTTAAAGTTAGGACATGAAAAAAACTTCAGTCATTTAAAAAAATATTTTAAATTTAAAATTCTCTTTAGGTCTCTGTTACACTTTCACACGACACGACAGGTTGTTCCCAAACCATGCAAAAAAAGATTATTTACATCGTGTATTTCACATAGAGCAAATAGGGAGTTTGTAAAAATGTGACAGAAAGATAAAGGGTGTGAATTATTTTCCACACGATTTGCTAACCAAACGTAACAGAAAGCCTCTGTCTCCCTAGCAGTGCCCTCCCCAGGACAGCCTGCCAAAGCGAGAGCCCTACCTGTGAACTATTTTGGGGGAGTCAAAAGAAATCTCATTAAGGAGGTTTTTCTCCTTTTACCTGGGGCCATGTTTGTTTTAGGTAAGTATTCTTCGGGAGTTAAGATAAAGGAGGGGCTGAAAGGCCCCAGCAAGCTCTGGCCTGCTGCAGGCTTTACACCATCTAATGCCATGGAGGGTGCAGCCGCGGGTCTCCCGCTCCAGGAGACATCGGTCCCCACCTGCCATCGCTCCCGGGGTGCCCAGCGGCAGCAGCGGCACCCACCCCGGCCGAGGGATCCCCCACGGAGGTAAGGCAGGTGCAGGGAGACTTTTCTCAAAAGTCCTTTCTTCCTTTCAATGATACTGTAAGTCTCATTGGAAGGTGACAATTTCGATACTGGATTGACAACAGAAAACAATTTCCAACTTCAGAAGTAAAGGGCAGAATATGTTTCTGAAATGAATAGGTATTTCATTTGTTTTAACAGGTATTTTATTTGTTTATTTGTTTTACCAATATTTTATCCTTTTCAGACAAATATTTCAGAGCAAACTTAGAAATGGAAGTAAATTAAAATTAAGGTTGTAATAACTGATTTATTATTTCTATTTTATATTATTTACCTTTTGTATCTGAATGCCCTTTTTCATCTCCCCGTACACAGCAGTGGAGATGGAATGTACTGTTAGAAAGAGCATCCATAATTGTAGTCCCCCTCACCAAACAAAAGGCAGATGTAACATCCACCCCTGCATATGCTCTCTTCAGCTAATTAGATCAGATTGGCCATGTTGGTTTAATGCTGGAGTTACTTAATAAATAACCATCCACTCAATGACGACATCAAGTCTGTACTTAGACATACTGTCAGAGAGGGTTACTTCTTATTTTGCAGGACTGCTACATAAATAAAAGGATTTCAGTATTAATTATATCATCTTTTAGAGTTCAATGCAGTCATTTCTTGTGAAATCTTAAAGGAAAATGACACCTTCATAAAAAATGTGCAAGCCACAGTCTAATTTGTTTAATCAGATCCTAGACAGAAGACAGACTAATATTGCCATAGAAATCAGATTTAGCAAAATGTGTTCAAAAGAAAAAAAAAAATCATGTTATTTCAAAAGATATTCAAAAGATACCAGCAGGATCTAACAAAAAGAGCTGTACTGTCTGGATATTACCCCAAAGAATTAATTGTGGGAGTGTTATTCTATCTTAATCTTTCAGCAGCCCTGCTTTATGGAGGCCCTGGATGCTCACAGCAAGAGATGGTGAGATGACAGAGAATCAGCAAATGGTGAGACTAAATTCTGGAGAAAATAATCCTTACAGGAAACAGGTGCAGAAATTGAAACTATTTGAACACCGGAAGTGAGGCTTGGCCATCTACTCATCTGTTCTTTCAAGTGTTTCTTTAGTGTTAGAAAATATAGTTCAAATTACAGTGTTCTGTTCATGATAATGGTTGAGTATCTCTCACTTTGTATCAGATATAGAATTGTTACCCATTCTTAAAGAGCTGCAGAGAGCACTGTTTACTCAAAACAACCCTTATTTTAATAGCACTTTTAATCTGCTTTATTATAAACAAAAGAATATCCTCCATTTGAGATTTTCAGGCCTAGTGTGATATTTTGTATATGGGGGGGTTGAGTGACAATTACTTCAGATGAAATCTATAAAACATACTTTCAGGCACACAATTTGATTGATTGGGTTTTTTTTGGGAGGGATGTTGCTATAGCTGAACTAGCTAGGAAATGAAACAAAAGTTGGATTTTAAAGTAGGTCTTACTGCCAAGTGCCCTTGAAAGACACTCTGATTACTTAGTCTTACTTAGTAAGAAAATTTGTTAGGCCTAAAGAACAAAAATAGAGTGAAGCACATTCAACATAGGTTCTAATGCTGCAAACTTTAAAAAATGCATTGAAATGGTGCTACTCCCGAGCTCAGTTTTAAACATCTGCACAGGTTTTTGCAGCATCCCATCCACAGTTACCTCTTCAACTTTTTACCAAAGGCTCGGCAGGTTAAGACAGCAACTGTGCTTAGTGCAAGCCTTTAAAGACTCACATTTTCTGCGATATTCTAACAGGTGCAACACCTTTTTACCTTGTACTTTTACCTTGTACAAGACTGAGGTTGTAACTACAGATTTGAGGGAGTGCCATACTCCTCTCAGCAGGCACCTTGGGAAAGCCTGAGGAAGAAAGTCCTTCCCAGCAGCGTTCCAGGCTTTGCCAGAGCCACCTGTAAATTTGCTAATGATAAGGGGAGCCTTACTCCTGTCAGAGGATGAGCTTACAGTGATGATTTCAAGAACCTAAGGTTTCTCAAATCAGGAACTTGTGATTTATTACTGAGATTATGTTTTTGTAAAAAAATTTATTCAGCCAGCTCTAAAGTTTTAATTTATACTTGGGCAGAAGCCCACTTATGTGAGGAAAACAAGCCATATATGAAGTTTTCCACACTGATGCTAACAGCCTGGCACTTTTTTCAAGCCAAGTATAACTAAAATAGTTGGTTTCAATTTGTTAACATTTCTCCTTCCTGCCCGAAGCTTCTCGGATCCTTCTCATCCATATCCAATGACCCATCCACACTGCTTCAGCATCCTAAACACCTCTGTAGCTTGGGACCTAATGAGGCCTGAAGGAGAGCTTCAGGAGCCCTTCCATATGCTTTTGAGCAGGTCATGACACCTGAGGAAAGGTGCTTGGATACTTTTTGTGGTGCATAGTTGGGAAGAGGTACTCATTAATGCACACCTACATTCCACAGCTGTGGAAGGCAAGAGGTATCTTCTTCAGTAAAGTTACTGAGGTTTCTAACAGAAGGCCTTCCAAGATGGATTCAGCATAATGTTTTTGCTAGTTAGTTTCTGCAATGTATACATACAAATGCCAATGCTTTACAGATTGGTAGAGACTCCAAACACTGGAGAGTGAAACAAATAAAAGTTTAAATGTCCTCTATGTAATTAAAAAACAGTTAGGAATAGACATATAAAAATCTAACCTGAAAAACTGAAATATGCAGAGCATAGCACTAAAGTACTGTTAAAAAATTTAAACTAATAATTTTACCTCTATCGCCAAGAACATATATTACAATATACCCAGTAATTACGTACACATACTTTTCCTTATATAAAATGTAGCATTTTTCTTACTACTTAAATTAAATTACATCATTATTTATGCCTGAAGAAAAGCCATAATTTAGTTATTATTGCCATATTTACAACATAGTACAAATTAACACTGAACATTTTCTGCTGTATACAAACTGAGTTAGATTTTGCAATTAATTGGCTTTTATCAGAATTGCTTTTCAGAAATGCTGTATTATAGTCCAAAAAGAAAACGCACATAATGTGTGTCTAATCAATACATATTATTACATATATAATTATTAAAAACCCGTATGTATTTCAAAAAGGAAAAACCAGAAAATAAAGATAAAAAAGACGATTTTAATTTTAATGTAAACATGAAAGGAGAAAAATAACATACAGTATTTAACACAGGTACTGTGATCACATCTACCATGTTCAGCCAGATCACGAGTCCCTTTTACTAGGTATTGTGGAAACAAAGTAAATGAGTCTCCCGATTAAACACACACACAAAAAAAATCAACAAAACCCTAACAGCCTGAAGACAAATCATTTTGGCTACAAGACAAACGTGGGTATGAGAGAAATAGGCAAACATAAAAGAAATAGAGAGAATTCTGTAGGATCCCTTGCTCGGTCTGTGGCCCAAGGGTTTTTAGGTGCCCACGAAAATATCTATGCTGAAACCTCAGAAAGACAGATGAATTGCTCTGACAGTGGTAAAAGTCATCTTTGTTTGTAGCTGAGGGCATGATTTCTAGCTACTGGTCACTACAAGTTCTAGTATAGCAAAGCTAAATCTTCCTATTTTATGCACCATCAAGTCTTTAGCAATAGGAGGAAAAAAGAACTCTTCTTGTTTTTAGATATGGAAGAGAATACATTCCTACCAGATGAAGTGATAGGGCTCAGTGATTTTGAAAGGTGCTTTCAGGTTTATATTCCAGGTTTATAACCCTAATAGGTTTTAGTGACATTAACATTTGCAAATTATTATTTGTTTCATTTAGGTTGGATTTTTTTTTTTATTTACCTTAATTTGAAGGACTTTTTATTCTGTGCTAAATTTAATTTTTCTATTTAAAATATATTTTTGCTACCTACTCTTATGCTTACTTTTTTATCGTGGGTTGCATAGAAATATGAGATGCCAGTTGTCTCGTGATTTTACTGTTTGGACTCTTAATGGGCTTGTGTGATCTTTGATTACAATTAAGCTTTCTGACTTGAACATTCCAACTCCAAACTACTGGTTACTTTAGTTAAAGAGGTATTTTATAAAACCGTAACCTCCCAATCCATTAAACTGCTAGAAAATCCCTTATTCTTCCAATCATTGCACTTCCATTTGGTGGTGTTATTAGCTCACCAGTTGCTACAGATATTCCATAAAAACTTGAGCAAAATGTACAGCTTTATGGGTCATAAAATGTACAAGTTCAAATGCTTTTTTAAACATGCAGCTATTGGCAAACAAGTGTACTCTGACGCTTAGTTAAACACCACGCAGCACAGCAAACAAAGAAACATTACTGTAGAATTTTAGTTACCTCTAGAAGAAAAAAAGTGAAATCATCATACTTAGCCTATTCTAAAAAATCAATATGTCTCTTTACAGTCAGAACTGGATGGTCAACTAATACATTTTAGATCAAAAGGAGCCCTGGGGTTTCAACATCCAGTAAGGTGAGTTAAATCCCATCGCTACAGGAAAAGTGACATCTTCCAAGACAAGATAGATATATTCCTTCTCAGGAGAAGTATCAGTTTGTCTCTGGACAACTGATAGTTGTAATACAGTTTAACTACTCACCAGACTCCACAGTTTTTATCTCCCCAAAAAGAAAAATGTCCAGGCAGAACAGAACCCAAAACAATATGCCAATAACAAAAATAAGAAAAAAGTAGTCTTAAAATAAACTATGTTCTTCTGCCTCATCTACTCTATATTTACATTTACTAATATGATAATGAGCCCACAAAGGCCAAATAGTTAATGTGAACAGCTGCTAATGGTCACTTGTTACAGATCTGTGTCTTGAGGTTGCTAAAGTTTGCTTTTGAATGGAAGTTGAAGTCCAGGTGAAGATTTTCTTGTGCTTGGGGGCTTTTATAAGGTTTTTCACCAACATTTGGATTCTTTAAGGCTTAATTATGTAAAACTCCTGATTTGGACTCTTGCTTAGAGGAGGAAAATTAATGGAATATCCCTCTTATTTACAAGTACTTGCTTTTATACAAGTTGTAGCAGCTTAAATTCTGCATGACCTTTATCACTGTCAAATTCAATTGAAAACTGTCCAAAGTGGACCTAAGAGGAAGACATATACAGACATATGCACAAAAAAACACATATGTATACAGACCACAGAGGTTTTGCTTTACTGGAAAAGCTGGTGAAAACCTGAAACGTAAAACAAAACATTTATGATTTCAGTACAAAACAATATCAAGTTTGAAATAAATCTCTCCCAGTATACACCACCTCCTTCACCTGGAGACACAAAATCCACTAACACCAACCTCTGTGCAACAGGCAACCTGCCCCAATCTTAACCTGGTGTGTTAATCTGAATTCCAGAATCCCAGAACATTCTCAAACTTCCCCCAGTTGCATGGGACACTTTCATTCTTAACTGTGCTAAAAAACAAACCAAACCATCTCAAGCACACACCATTGCTCTGCCAACACTTTATCAGGTGGGACCTGAGATAAATCTAAGGGCATACGCAATGTGCCCAAAGCAACTGAAGTAACTTAAAATCAACAGTACCTTTTAGTTAGCAACTTTTATTTTAAAAGACAAGAAAGCCTAGGATTTTCTCTCTGCTAAGAAAGATGAAAATAGGTTTTAATATTCAGGCTAGCTTAGCTGGGAAAGCATCGCATAGTTTTACTTTTTCTGTTAAAATATGTTTTCTTACTAGACTTTATTTGCCCAAGTCCAAATCTCAAATGTTTCTTAATAACATCGGAGAGAAGGTTCTGGCAAGTTTTCCAGTACAAGCTACAATTCACTTCTACAATGATGATGCCGACTCTGAGGAAGACGAAGAAGAAATCAGTTCAGCCTAATAATGAACAGCAGTCAGCCTTGACAAGTGCAAAATAAAAATACCAAGGGGTAAAAAAAAGAACTGTCAGAAATGTATGGACAAACACCTGACCAATCAAAGAAATACATCAAAGCTCAAAAGAAAACTATTTATAACTATCTTACCAAGAAGAATAAGACAATGCAACTGGAAACTAAGAGGAAATCCTTTTGTGTTTTGAGAGACTTTTAAATAAAACCCTGAAGCTAAACAAAAGATTATAAGGTTTAAATCAAGTTGGTTTAAATAATACGAATTAAGAACATTAGGAGCACTAGAGTTAGTTACTTGCTATTTTTTACAAGGCAGTCCTGATAAAATGAAAATAGTATTGATTATGAGGCAAAATAATATAATGTACAGCCCCAAAGTAACTCCAAAGGCTTTGGAACACAATGTTTGAATTTAAGCAAGAAATTATTTTAAAAGCAAAGACTATTTAAATGCAAAGATTATTAGCTCCATGGGGCATTTTTATTGTGATAAAAATGCTGTATGCCAAATTGACCTAACCCATTTCCAGCATAACTCCCTGTCAAGACAAGTTTTAAATGGTAGTCATGTCAGGGGTCCTGTCATTCTGTTATTATTGGATCTTCCCCCTGTAATCAGAACAGTGCCTTTCTGTTGGTCAAAAAAAAAAAGTCAGCCTTGTTTAAAAATTATGATTTAATTTAAAGACACATTAAAACATGCATTATGTGCTACCTTTTTGAGGACCACAATATTAAAATCTTATTTCTGTAGCTTAGCACGCTTGCATCTACGGTTTTAATATAACTGACCTACTGTTGATTCCCATCTAGAGGGGTTTGGATATGAATCATACTGCCTTGGCATATCTTTTAAATTGATATTCAGGAAGATTTAAGTTACTAATTTTCATAAGCATCTTTATGTTACATCCAATCTAGAACCATCTCTATCCCGTGTTAAAATGGTGGTTACCACACAATCCCCACACAGCACAGTCCTCTCTAACCCCCACACGACACAGAAGAGACATTTGCCTTACACAGATATTGTCACCATTTAAGGATCCACTATGCAAAAGGAACACTCTGTAGGTTCTTCCTCGCCTTTCTGTTGAGGCCATGCTGCCCGTAGCCCTATCTGAAAACACATTAACTGCATCTTAGATGACCAGCAGAAATTAATTACTCTGTTTTCAGAAAGACAGCGCTTTTGAAGATCTGTGTCTGGAGTTAATACCCAGTCTTCAGCATCAACACATCATCCTCCGGACGCTCACGCCTCTTGTATGGAACTTTATTATCCTGTCCTGAACTCTCACCAGCCAGTGGTCAACCAGTCCGGGGTGGCAAGTGGCTCACTGAGATCTGTGAAAAACTCTCCTGGATTTTCTGGCAGCAGCATGCCAGAACACCATCAGCTCTAGGTCGGTTTTTGGTTGCTGAAGCCTATTGAATATTTTGAGAAATTGAAAGCATTGGTTTCAGTGTACTAACTATTTTTCAGGAGTGTTGGCAAAGAACTTTTGGCCAGTAGAAAAACTTCAGATGGGGTAAATGGTAAAACAACATGAGAACAGATACAATGTAGACAGTGGCCATACCTACCAACAGAACTACCACATAAATACTGGATGGGGCATCTTACTCCATGTTTCCTCATAACATATCCAAGCAGAATCTGAGTATTTTGATCTGAATATATCTGAATATATTGAATAGTCCAGAATTTCCAGACATACAGCAAAACAAGTGGGGCAGTAGCTCCATTAAAAATGATCCTAGGCAGAAAAGATGACAGTTTTAGACAAATGCCGAAGGTTTGGAAATCCCAGAGAAGTGAGACAAATGCAGATCAACTATCCAGAATGCAAGCCATGAGTCTTCTGTACCCTAGAAAATCAATGCTGTGATGTTGTTGAAATGAAGTTTACCTACTTACAAAAAGTAAATTAAGAACTTTCATAAGAAAGATACAAACATATAACATTTGGCTCAGAAGTTTCACATTGTTGCAGGCAGGGGAAGCATTCCAGGGAAATTTTACTAGCTTCTCACCCTCATCTTTGCTCTTACTATTACGGTAGGCACTATTAGCCAGTATCAGAGGCAAGATATCAGCTATATTCATCTCTGGTCTCCCACAAAACAGCCATTTTAATATTTGTAAATGGGCTACATCACAGATGCATCAGATGTAGATGCAATGATATAAGCAAATGCTGTTACAAATCTACGCCTCTGAAACAGAAAAATATTCTGAAAAGTGTGTTAAGACAGTAGAACAGATATCTTTATTAGAAAAATACAGTTGGATAATGGATGACAGTCTTAGCAAAGGCTGTTAGAAATAGCAAAAGAAATCATCTTGCATATCTGCTGAGGTGTGACAACACTGTATTGCCCTAAACTGGTTCAATTTCTCAGTCTCAGCTATACATTCTGTTTGATTTCCCCTGTAATGTTAAATTCCATTTTCAAATTAAGGTAATATCACTGTACTATTTACCCGATTGGCTACATTTAACTACAGTCATTAGAGAAAGCCGAAACTGTATATCCTTTTCCCATCAAGACAGCATTCTTTTTGTCAAATAACTGACTATCTTCTCATGTTACAATGTCACCATACCCTTACTTGCACTCTTAAATAAAATATGCATTGCAATCCCTTACCAGTATGTTAATAAGAGAAGACTAGGAATGAACTGATTCCATTATTCAACTGCAGTTAACTTTCAGTTTTCAGTTCTGGTTTGTTAGCTCATCTGTGATTTGACCTTGCTAAGTTTTCAGTGACCTTAGAATCATCCATCATTTACAGGAAAAAGATAACAAAGCATCCCCAAAGAACGAGTTGATCCTAAGTTTACTACTTCAAAGACAGGATGAGAAACATCGCATTTTACAGATTAAAATGTTGGCTTAGGATCTCTGTTCCACAGAACTACCTTTAATAGTTCAACTGTAACACTTCCAGCAAATGCTCCCTTTTGATTTCCATTGCCTAAAATCATGATAGTAAAAGAACAAGCTAACGTTCCACTGGTACACGGATATTGGAGAGGTAGAGGTATCTAGACAGCATCTACAATTTTGTATTTCTACTGTATGTACTCATGTGAAAAATCAAAATTAAAGTATGTTCGTAAAACAGTCTTGAATTCTACATCTAAGCTCTTTTAAGGCAAGCTCTTGAAGGATATCTCTATCTATGGGAAGCATACCCTTGAATTACATTAGTTTGTTAAGTGTTCTTTCTAAATATGATGCAGTAATAATTTGGATTAAGAGAAAAAGAACTATCAAAGGAAAAACTTTTTTTCCTAAACTATATTTACTCTGAGAGAACGACAACAGTAGCAGGACAAAATTGCCACAACTGAGAAAAGGCAGTCTTTGCAATAGCAGTTTTACGAGCTCTAGAGACAAAATTCATTGAAACATCTACCATTTAATTGCACTCCATGTAATCAGGATTTCCAGACTGGATTAATTTATCAGCTGCTTTTAGCAAGAGGCTGAGAATTAAGTTGATACATAAACTGCACAGCATACCAACAAAATTTACTTTGGCAGTCTCTCTGTAAGGAAACTGGCAGAAAAAGACTAAGTGCTTCCCAAGCTCTCTCCTCAGAATACGGCTCAATTCACGAATAGAGGGAGAGATACAAGAAACTCATTCATGTCAGTTGTTTTAGAGCTGACTGGAAATCTAACAGTACAGCAGCAAGCAGGACTTTGCATTAAGCATTTTAGCCACTCAGACTCAAGTGTCCATGGAAAAGGTGCATTACGGAATAAAATGTATTTACACAAAATCATTTATTAACTATTCTGTTTCTAAGCCAGAAAATAGTTTATCATTTACACCCACAAATGAAACTAAGTCCACAGAAACTGCCTGGTAAAGAAATAAAGTATTTGAAAAGTCTTTTGAAAAAGAGCTTTAGTAGTGAGTTTCTCGTTGGACCTGTAGGTGGGAGGTTTGGCATGAATGTGAATTAACTATTAAAGAAATACTGTATCAGGGCAAAGATCTCATAGCTTCTTATCACTCTGAGAAAACTGAATTGCTACAGATGCAGCCAAGACATTGATTTGTTATACTTTCCTGGGATAGAAACTGGAGCAGGGGAGAAGAGTCAAACACTATTTAGACTCTCTCACCATTGCCTCCGTTCTCGTAATTAATTTTTGTTCAGAGATGAGAAGTTCACTCTTTCTACAGTTATGATCTCTTCATTAATATATCTTTTCGGCCTAACTTTTCCTCATTTGCTGTCTTAAAGCCCACTATAAGAACAACAAAATCTATTACTATTACTTTGCCACCCCTCTTCCTTGCATACACTTTACTTGATGTTGGTGGTAGAGCTGCATTTTTATTGTTTGTAGAGCACCTAGCACAGAGGGGTACCAATGAGCAACTGGAGGACCAGAAAGGGATCTACACCATGGAACTAAACCATACATACATACAGACATACATATATTTTCCCTGCTCCTACCCTCAGAGCAGCTCCAGGCACACTACCTGCACTCCAGGCAGTAAGAGCCCTGCTGATTCTGGCCAATTTCGGACTTTACAGAAACGTTGCCTGCAGCAACAGTATAAATATTTACTATTACAGCTTTCCGATTTATACGAGGGGGTCTTTGATAGTACTTACTGATATCTGACCTTTTAAAAAAAATCTAGAGTAGTATAATTTGTTACTCACCTTTTAGCCTGTTCTCACCACCCTCCCCCCAATCACAACCAATAGTTATTTTAAAGATCGTCAAATCAAGCCAACAGCATTCCTTAGTATCCTCAAAATATTTTTAAGATGGCCTGCACGCTTCTGAATGCTCTCCTTAGCAGCAAAGTTATACCTGCACACCTCGAGGAGAAAGACAACTCCGTTTTACTGCTGCTGAAACAAGTTTCTTCCTTCAGCATTGCTTCCTGCAAGGACATCACTTTCACGCCTACACACTGAAATAACGTTTCAGATGCCGTGTTTCTTTTTTTCTTTCCTTTTCTTATTTCAGACATCTTATCTGTAGGAACAGGAAACACAAACACACACAAAATTGTGCTAATTTTTCACTCATATGTGCTTGCATATTTTACTCCACACGCTTTATGCCTTTGAAGTTCGCAACAGAACATTCATGGCTCCCCGTTGATCTCAAATAAAGTCACAAAATACATCAGCTAATGCTTACATTAAAAATGAGATCACGTGGATACACGAAGAATTTAGCTCTTCTGCTACTTTCTATGCATACACTCTGGGCTTCTGCTGAAGCCTCCAAGCTTATTGGCATTCAATACAGTGCAATGCAAAAGACCAAAATCCAAGAAAGCTTCCCTTTTTAAATCAGTTGTATGACACTCTGTTCCCCAAGTTTCTTAGTAATTCTCAACTTCAACATCATAAAGACGCTGTCTGTGTTGTTACTGCCCTTCCCTTTACAGCCAAGATGGAACGAAGAGAGATGTACTTGTGACGAAACGGGGAGAAAGGACTTCACTGCGAGGTTCAAATTAATTTATTTGGACTTCACTC
>BJBW01002810.1:0-16229 GCA_004320125.1 Scolopax mira
GAACCTGGCAGATAGGCTTAAATCATGACAAAAGGTAGATTTTTAATGAGATGAACTTGGGTAACTTCTAACCATGTTTATTATTACATGAATTCAAAAATCTAGATAGGAAAGAAATGTTTCTCTCCTTGCTGGAGTGATACCATGGACACGCCCAATAAAGGCTGAAGGAACCTTTTTCAACAATATAAGTGAATTATTCAGGAAGCCATTTGATTGTCCTAGGAAACATTGGGATATAGCTATTTCACAGGATTTGGGTTTTGTTTGGTTGGTTGTTTTTATGACCTTGGATGTCATTTCTGTTCATCAGAATTCACAGGAGTGGCCTCAGTTTACATCATTAGTATATCCAAAATAAGCTGTAGCTTGGAATCAGTCATTTTGTTCAGTTAATCAGGACCTTCTGAAAGTTTAGAGGAAGGAAAGGATGAGCTTGATTAAGATTGCAGATTGAATTTGAGACATTTTATCTTCATTTCCTCCCTCTGTCACTTCTGGTATTTCTGTCATAACCTTCTGTAAAATCTTGAGTATACAGTCCTTTGCTTAGTCCTCTCTTCTTTAAAAGAACTGATACTATCCATGTAGTTAGATTGCATTTCTCTGGAGCAATCATTGCTTCTTTCTTCCTTTGCATTTAGAATCTAACACAAATGCATGTGTTTGTCTATTTTGTTTTTAAATAAAAAACCAAGCCGTCATTCTCACAGTATAAAGTAAGTCCTTGGATCAACTGTATTCCACACTTGCACATGTATTGTTGTCCAGATCTTGACCCAGCAATCTGTGGGAGTATGCAATGTATTTGTATTTTTCATAACTGAACTCAAATCTGCACCTAATTCTACCACACAGCTGGAGATTATTACTTTTCTCTCTGCTGTAGAAAGGCTGACATAGACCCAAAGTTTTCCCATGAGAAAAATTGTACTAGAATAGGAGAAAATCATAATTTCCCCAATTAAACAGACCTTAGGGCATTGGTAAGCTGTGCTGGTATTGAGGAGGAATGTCAATAAAACCTGTCTCCAGGCTGAGGATGGGCCAGACATGTCCAAAGAACTTGTTAGCAGAGCTAGGAAGTGATACTTTGGGAGTGAAAGCAATTAGAGAAATATAAGCTATTAGATTTAGTATTTGAGGAAAGGCAATTTAATTTTGGAACCATCTCTCTGTTGGATGTTGCTGTAGGGAGCCCAGCTGCAGGAAAGAGGTTTGATAGTGGATTGTGGTGTATCCACTAAACTGAGCTTTTTTGTTTGCACTGACTGTGGTACAGGGAATATGGCAGCTACTTCCATAACAGAGCAGCTTACTCCTGGCAGATATTAAACATACGACTTCTGCCAGAGCTTGTGTCTGTGGAATTCAATTTAGACCCCATCATGAGTGTGAGCAGGTAATTTGGCTGACTCTTCCTGTGGAGACTAACTAGTTGCATTATAGTGGCTGGATACATCCAATGGGATCAATCAGGATATGTTAATTGTGCCAAGATAATTTTAAAGTGGTGTAATGGGAAATTGGTTAACTTGGGAGAAATGCTATATTTTTAACAGTAAGGGGTATTGTTATTATTATTCTTTTGAACAGGTGGTCTAGCAGCATGGAAGGAAACATGCTGCTGACAACAAGAGAAAAGAGAAGGATGCAGAGAAATGAACCAGCAGGAAGTTCAGAGTTTGTTTGGATAATTTGAAAAACTTATTAGTGGATGGCTCATCTGCACCAAGAAATACAGTATGCTCAAAATGAAGGGTTTGAATTAGGACTTTATATTGCTTTCTCAATTGATTTTTTTCTTTATCTGCAGAAAGCTTTAACAGAGGGGAAAACTCTGGATGGCCATCTTTTAGATAGTATTAAAAGTAGTGAAAACAGTTCATTTGTGAGGAAACGAGAAAAAAGTTAGTGAAGATACTCTGAAACTGCTGTTGTAGCTCTTGTTAAAAGTCTGATTCTGTCTTCCTAAAATTGAACTCTCATAAAAGAATGGAAAACACAATATCAGATGTAATTTGATCATCTATTTCTGATGTTGACTGTCATGAGTTTCTCTGCTTACGAAGAGAAAATCAACCATCATTCAGGGCCAAAACAGCTACTCCCATTGCTTGTTGAAGGCAAAATATGATTCAAGAAGAATGGGACGTTTTTGAATGGAGCCTCTGCTAGTAGGTGCAAACTGCTTATGGTAAGCAGTGGAGGAGAATAGGTGAGAGAAGGAGCTTAGGGTACAGAGGACTGGAAGCTTCAGTAGATGAAATAGAGAGGAACTGGAAAATTAATTCAGTATTGGAAAATATTAGACAGTGCAAAGAAAACTGTGGCTTTGCCATGTGTTTGCTTCTGTGGTGGCAGTAGCTGCAGGTTAGACCTGGAGGGAATTACAATTTCTTCCAAGGACGGACAGAAGTGAATGTGTATTAGTGACAACTACTGGGCTAACCTTACAACTGCTAGGGGAAGGGCAATGGGGAATTTCCCCACTTCAGGCCCTTCTTCCTCATGCCATGTCATTAAAGATAGGCTGCTCCTTCTTTGCTGTCTTGCAGACAACTTGTTCTACAAGTTCTGGGAGTGCTTCTGACTGTAAACTCAAGTTGCAGGCACCAGCTATTTCAATTCAGCTTTGAATTAAGTGATTCTGCTGTGCATTAGGACAGAGCTTAAGGTACACTCACAATATTTATTAGTGAGCTCAGACAGCTTTTTTTTTTTTCAGCATGGTCACTATTGCAAATCCAGCATTGAAGTGATCATGTCTCTCCACGTGTGGTATTCTGACCTTGAGTACCTGTCCAGGGATCATGGATTTCACGTTGGGATCAAGGCATCCAGCTGACACACAGCAGAGTGATCTGATGCCAAGTACTTGCAGAAGCTTTGTTACAGGAAAGTTACGTAGGTGAAAGGTGGGAGTTGAAAATGGGAAATTAGTAGTTTTGAGACATCAAAGGAGCTGGGTTTGTGTTGATGTTCATGCCATATTTGTGAAGCTGGTCCACTGCTATGTGACATTTCTTTATCTTTCCTCAGCCACTGAGGAAGAAATAAAGCAAAAAACATGTGACATAATAATAGACATTTAAGTGTATGATTTGCATAATAAAATAAATAGCATAAACTTCAGAATAAATTTGGTAAATTCAGAAAATAAGTTAAATAACAGTAAAAAATTATTACTCTCTGACCTATTCTATTCATTTTCCATAATATCAAAGTCAATGCTAATTGCACACAGTAGGTATTATCAACATAAATCATCATTTCACATAATGTTGAAATCCACGCTAAATGACGAGGAGTTCCAGTGACTTGTTATAAATGCAGGGTAATAGCTACCATTTTAAAAGTAATGTATTTACATTCTTATAATTACATATAGTCTAAGTTGGGTCTTTTACTTGTGGAGATGCAGCACAAGATGATGCAGAAATGTGAAGGTATGCAAAGTGACCTGAAAGAATAAGAGGAGTTTTTGTCTTCACGTAGATTCTCTGCCTGTAGAAGGGCAAGTGTGCAGTCAAGGAAGAGATAGTGGGCTGGGGCAGAGCAAGTGGAAAATAAGCCCTGCAATCTGAATACAGTAGGAATGGCAGAGACAGACATCCATCACTGGAAATAGAGGATTTTTAATTATAATGTTTGTACAACTTTTAGAATATTTATTTTACCAGGAGGTGGTCACAATTGACTAACAAT
Organism: Scolopax mira; assembly: GCA_004320125.1. Classification (NCBI taxonomy): domain Eukaryota; kingdom Metazoa; phylum Chordata; class Aves; order Charadriiformes; family Scolopacidae; genus Scolopax; species Scolopax mira. The sequence continues at coordinate 3,709 of BJBW01002810.1, forward strand.
TCTCATTTATTAAAGTGTACAGTGAAATTACTATTGGCATCATTATAGAACTGTCCTATAAAGCATCATTTAATAATAAAAATTGATTAAAGGAGATTGTTATGACAACTGTAAAAACATGCAGATTAAATGGGGTCATACAGAAAATGAAACCAGATCAAAATTTATGAATATATCAATGTTCTCATCTTTGCCATTATCTTTATTTATTGCTGTTAATATATGTTTGGGCTGTTTACTGTAACACAATATATTTCTTACTCTGTGGAGATCTATGAAAGCTATTTCTCCCCTTATCACTTTTCCAATTTATTCTGCAGAACTACCAATTCAAAGATAAGTTAAATGCAGGGTCATATCAGAATGAGAGCTCTGACTTCAAAATGGTTCAATACCCACTGAGATATATTTTGGGCACTTAGAACTATCTGTGTTAATGATCCCCAGTCCCACAGTCCCACCTCTATGATAAATCCTAACATTGACCTCACTTAGGTGAGTGATGTAACTTCAGCACTGCATGGCCAGGAGCACAAGCTAAGTAGAAGCACTACTTCCCCTATCTGGTGGGAGACAATTCTATTAAGCATCATGTAAGTGTGACCTATTTGAGCCCGATCAAAACAGGATATGTTACTGTGCTTTGGAGTAAAGGGTGAGATGCAAGCCACAACTGTGACCAGCCAACAAAAAGTTAAAATAATAAGGAAAAATTTAGCTGTGAAAATTGTTCCATCTCACTGACAGTGCATAAAATTATATTGAACTTGTATAGAACTTCCTTATGTAAGGTTGCTGTTATTCCAAAAAATATATTTATGATTGTAAATAATAAGATTTTTATTGTTCACCACATATAATGGAGAAATATCCTGATTTTTCTCCTCAGAAGGTATTATGCTGACAAAATTTGAAGTGGTACATAACAACAAAAAATCCCTATCTAGAAGTGGGTAGCAGAGAATGACCTTATCAAATATGTGGAAATTGACCTTATCAAACATGTTAAGTGTTCTGCCATTATTCTGGGAGGCTCTTCTCCATCAGCTGTTAGAGTCATTTAACATTTTGTTTTGCTGTGATATTGTAATTCTCACAGTCACAACCCATGAGTATTCCCTGACACAGAGGTGTGCAAAGATAGTGACCATGGGGTTCTCATGGTTCCACAATACAGAACGAGACAGAGGTTTGAGTTGCTGTGAATTTAAAAATTATCACTAGGAGAGCAAGTATATATATTCTTATATATAAAAATACATATTTATATATATATATATACACCTTTTTAGTGTGGATACATAAGTGGCCACAAGTCATTAGTTCCTAGAATAGTTCTTGCTGACTCCTGTTTTCCTGGAAGGTCAGTTTGTTTTCACAGTTTCATTGTCCTGCACCCGTACAGGTTTCTTTGTCCTGCCAACTGCTCCTCATCACAGAGGTTTCAGGTGAGCTTATAAGTGATGTCTTAGTACTCCAGCTGAGATATCCTTCTGTGCCAATATGTTTGCCAAGTCACCTTTGTGACAGCTCCCATGAGGTGTACAAGTGAAATAATTATTTAAATTCTCAGCATCCATTCTATTTTTACATTAGTGAGAAATGTCATTGGTTGTAATTTTCATCAAATGTGTAAGAATTAAAATAGTGTCCCTGTCACCTCAGAAATACAACTATGTCCTCAGCTTTATGACATTTGCTTTTTTGTGCTTCCTGCATTAAGCTGCAAAAGACCTCTGTCTGTAGAATAGCAGAGAAAACGAGCAGAACATTTCTGGGGAAAAAAACAAATAATATTTTTTGTATGAAAGGATATAAAACATGCAGTAGGTTTTCATTCTGAATTGTGAAAGTACTTGATATTTTTTCACTGTGGCATAAATTTACTTTTAACTGCTTTCATACCCTTTTCAGAGAGTGGAAAACAGAGAGATGTTAAGTGAGTGTCCAAGGGCACTGAAATTGACCTACAAGCTTTTATTTTCCAGTCATTTGATCATATTTCTCTTTTTGTTTTCCCTTTCTCCCTCAGCTCCCATGTGTAATGTAATATTTGTGACACTCCAGATATGTGCAAAAATTAGAGGATTTTTTTTTCTGAAATTCTTTTAGGTCAGTGTTCAGTACAATGCATATTAGTATACTTACCAGCTGTACTACAGATGCCATTAAGTACCATAGCAGTAGCAGCATGTTCTAAAAGGTAAAACCAGATAGTAAATTAAAAAAAAAAAGGTATTAAAAAAGCTAATTTTTGAGCATTTTGCCAAGCTATGAGTACACATTTGTATTCCTAACTCCAGTCTGTCAGGGGCTGGGATTGTTTTTGCTTCTGCGAACAAATTATCTTGTATGGACATCCCTTTTCATTCTGCTTTTAGTCCAGCTAACTAGCCTTGAAATGCTCTCAAGAGTGGGATGGGGGAAAGCTTTCTTCAGTGGTGGGATATCTACCTGTGTGCAATTATGAAGGAATTGTTGTGAGACAGAACGGAAAGCAGGATGAGTAACAAAGATTTGTGCAACTGATTACCATCTATTTCTTTGTGATTTTATGTGTTTGTAATCCTACTCTCTTTGACAGGGAGTATTGGGGGGGGGGGGGGGGGAGAGGGAGAATCCCCTTTTATTCAGAAAATATACTTATCTCCTTAAAACTCCATGAAATATTGGAGCAGGTAATTGTGTAGAAAGTGAGTGGGGGCATCCTTATTTCAATGCATATGAGGAAAGTCCTTGAGTATAAACAAAGAACTAAGTGTTAAATATATATATATATATAGTCTCTATGTTTCCCATGATGGGATTTTGTTTTCATCAAAAGGAGAAGAGATTTCAGCAAGGAGACAAAAGTCAGTAACAGGTATTAATCTCAATCATTTCCCCCTGTATTCTGTCTCTTTTGCCTTTTTGAGCCATACTGACCTGTCCATGCTTCTCGTCTTTGCCTGGGTTGTCGGTGATCACTAACCAAGTCAGGAATTGCCAGTGCTCTAACACTGCTGAGAGTTTGGCTCATAAAGGACACAGTCCTGAACAAGTGATAATACCTCCTAATGCTTTAGTCACCCAAATAATAAAAAGGACGAGGAGGAACTGAGCTTTCTCTAGTACTTAAACACTGGGTACAAGCCTTTCTTTAGCCCTCTATGGTGACACTGTAAGCTTGAATCTCGGCCAGCAAAAAAAATGCAAGTTTTCCTGAAAATAACAAGTAATGAATGTCAATTAAGAAGACAAAATCACATTGGAAATGCTTTTTGCTGTGTCATGTACATTTTGTTTCTTCTTTCCTGCTAAGAACAAGACTTATTGCAACCACAAGGCAATTTTATCTTTGTCTCTAGAACGTCCTGATCAATATCTCTTTGTTGGTATGTATGTAGCAATCAGTATCATCCCTAATATAGAAAGGTAAAAAAACACAGCAGCAAATTTTCTACAATGTAAAGGTAAAAGGTATTGATTGAAGTTACTTGGATTTTTTGCCCATAATAGTGGCTACAAAGTATCAAATTACTATTTTTCTTGTGCTTTTCTGAGTTCCGCTGTCCCTGCCTGTATACATTCAAACATCTACAAGTAGGATAAATCATACAGCAGAAAAGGTTTCCAAACAGAGCAATAGGAAGAGTAAGAAAAGTCAGATCTTTTGTGGTCTAAATAATTTAGGAATTAGTGCGTAAGCTCCCTTCTGTTTATTTTTTAAGGAGAGTTAACTATTTTAGCAGGTTTTGGATCACTGCAAAAAAAAAAATATTGCTGGACAGAAGTAGTGAATGGGTCAAAACCTTTCTTTTTACCTTGCCCTGACAATTAGAGGCTTCGGATGTGGGTGGACTGTATTGACGTTTTCAAACAGGGAGTAGTATGGGATGCATTCAGGAACGGACTAGTAACAGAAACTTCAAACCTGTTTCTATGGGTTTATTTGGAAAAGAGAGGTCCAGGTTTACAAATGTCTGCTTTACAAGTCCTGCTATGTTCATGTTATAACAAATGACATTAAGATGATATAAGAACTGCTATTCATCAAACAATTCAAGTGACTACCAGCACTGTTATACTCCATTCATGTAGGCTTCTAAAAGAGGGATTCAAGCTGGACATTTATATGGTGCTTGCACTGGGCTATGTCTGTTTTGTAAAATAGTGGGGCACAACTTGCTAAATTGCAAGGCAAAGTCATATATACAATGGCACACTGCAGCAACCAAGATCTCTCAATTGCTACAGGTTTTTCAGCTGACTGTATTTATTAATATATGCCTTCCTATATTTTCCCTCTGTCATCAAATAGCTCAGAGTCCTTCTAAAGCTGTTAAGACACCAAGAAAAATAGAAACTGGAGAAACAATAATAGGGAATATATTTATATGTACAAACTCTTACAGAAAACATAAAAAGACCTATAAACTATATAATAAATTTTGGAATCTCTACAGATATCTGGAATATCATATTAAATTCTTAAATACTGCTTAAAAATGTTAAAAGGATTTTTGGGTAAATTCTATGTAAAACTACCTAAAATTCTGTAAAATCTCTTGCTTGAAGTAAGAGTGACATCAGAGTTACTAATATTTGGTCAACAAGGGATGAACATTTGGTGAAGATGGAAGAGAAATGAAAACTTTTGTGAAACATTGTTTTTGTCTGCTTATAAAACTTTACACTATAAAAGGGACCATTGTAATAATGTTCTTCTATATAGAAATAATGGGCAGTCCCCACAGAGATTTCTATATCCAGCAATTTCCAAAGAAAATAAACAAGTAAATTTCTTAATTCAAACACTTTATCTAGTTTCTTCAGTGCATGATCAATTTAATCAAATTTATACTTTAAAATGGCACCAGTGACAAACAATTTTAGAGTCCAGGGAAAAATGGCATTGCCTCCATGTCAGCAAAATAGATATGTTTTTCATATGCTATGCTTCAATTCAAACTATTTTGTGTGCATACAGGATAATTTATCAAGACTGAATCCTTCAGTAAGGAAAAGTTTGTGCAGCCAGATACTCTACCTCATTTATAACACTTCCACTATCAGACAACTTTCAGAATCTGGGAAAATGAATTTATAATATCTTTACTATAAACATTTGTAGTTAACTAATGTTGTTCTATTGATGCTAATTGGCTGTTATTCCATGCAAAGTTCAGTACATGACGTTGTTCTCATCTATCCAAGTTCAAATCAAATAAAAATCTGTATAATAGTTATAGCTTTATGTATATTCTAAAGGATTTTTATAAATGTGATTTTTAGCATAATGAGATACAAGAGATCTTTTTAATTTCCAAGACATGACAAGCATTCAAAGTTTTGCTCTGGATTCTCCTATCTCCTTAAATTCCTGTGCATGTAATTTTATTGTTAGATTCTGTCCTGCATTTTTGTTTGTTTGGGTCTTTTTTTCCCAAATAAAAAATAAAAAAGCAGGATGTTTTATTGCCTGCTTTCATAATCAAAACCTCATTTGTTTTATTCCTTGTCTTTGCCGTTTTGCAAACAGGATATGCCTGTTCATATCTTAGTAATTTACATTTCTTACTGATTCTTTTTAAGATTGGATCTTACTTGTCTCCTATAAAATTACTATCATAAAATCCACCAAATAAATGAATATTTTATGAAAACTTTTTTGCTGGAGAAACTTTACAGGCACTGATAAGGTCTTCTATTAAATTCACTAGCGCTTTTTTTTTTTTTTTGTCAGTCATTTGGTGGATCCAGTATCTACAGTACCCTTTCAATAGCACATTTCTGTAAAGGTACTTTGATAACTTTGGCTGTGAATCATTATACATCTGCTTTGCACAGAGATTCGCTCTGAATTCATTAGACCGTGGGTCAGAAACTTGGCTTGCAAAAATTCATTAGTAGTACAGAAAATTACTCATATTCAGCTGACTGTAGTAAAGTCAGTAGAAATCAGATACATAATTATGCTTAAATATGTGCTTGAGTTCTTTACTGAATTGTTAATTTAACGCTTACCTTATTTTTCAAGTTTGAGGGACATTTATGGGGTCAACAGTTGAATGGAAATATCATGTCACAGCTAGAACTATCAGGAAAAACTGGAAATCATGAACAAAGTATTATGGATCAATCTTAACACTAGGTAAAAGAAAGACCTTTTCAGAATTATCAGTCTCATATTTTTCAGAACTATTAAATGCACAATAAAGAGATGACGCACAAATGGCCTTTTAATACATCCTGCTGTGAAAAAACTTCACAGCATGATGCGGTGAGTTCCATTGTTGATTCCCCCTCCTTTCATTAATACTTACTTTATAAATTATAGGTACTAGCTTTTGTATGTAGATGTGCAGTCTAGCTATTTGTGAATAGTGTCATTCAGTAAAAAATAACAGCATACAAACGATGCCTGAACTAGTTGTTGATCATCAAATTATTATAACGGAATCTATTTTTGACAGTAATTTTAATGTATTGTTTTGTGGTGTTTATTGATGTTGCCTCTCCTATTCTCAGAGAGAACGTATAATCCTAGTTTGTCAGTTGATTCAAGGTTAAAGATAATGGTGATTAGCAAAGAACACTTGATTTTACAAATGAATGTGAATTATGTATATTGATTTCTTTAAACATCTTTCTAAAGCAAATTATGATAAACGTTAGTGGACAATACTATTTGTAACAAATCAGGTTGTTTCTGTCATCTTTGAAATATCCAATAGCCCAATTGTCAACTGGTTTTTTTGGTGAAATACAAGATGTCCCTGAAAATCTTTTGGAATGAATCAATATTCTACTGAAGCTCCATTGTTAGAGGTTTTGAGTGAATTTTCAATACAAACCATGGAGAATTAGGTAACCCCACCACTACTTATAGCAATTTTGTATGGAATTTCTACTCACTGTTTAAAACTCTCCATTTTTCTCTCCTGGGGTCCTTGAATATTAAAATATGTGCAGTGAATAAAATCACATCTAAAACAAGCATGAAAGAGAGTTTGAAGAGCATGAAGTGTGCAAACATTATTGTCATTTGGCCATCGTATGTCACAGGAAGTACACAACATCAGTCCTTATAAATCTGAATGTAGGTTGCCTTCTAATATCTTTTTTTTTTTCTTCCTAGAACAAGAGGGAATGTATGGATTTTTTAAAGTGACAACAAATAGGGTTTTATAATGCATACTGGAACAAGTACTTTTTATTACACTTGATGTTATGCCCTTCTGTGCATCTTTGCCTATTTCCTTTATAATCCATCAGCCACACTTTTTCTATAACCTCTTGAAGTAAAACACAGAACATTAGCTAAAGAAATTACATTATATAAAAAGATACTATCGGATGAAAGACCCCTGTTTTTAATTTACTTTGTGTTGACACAGATTTCTATCTGCTATCACTTTTCCTTATCAGGCTGATGAAATAGAATTTGTACACTGGATATATAGAAAATTCACTGAATGGCTATCTGTCATAGTCAGAAAAGGTGCTATCTGTCATCAGTAGAGACTTTATGTACTTTAAAAAGTATTTGCCCATACACAGAGTATCACCCATAGTGTCCTTGCACTTAGCTTTGAGGACTGTAGTTAAAGAGATGAGGGAGCAAACACTGAACAACATTAGCTGCCTTTCTGCACACAGACATTCTTTCAAAAATCCAATCTATATGCTGAACTAAATAGCAAGAGTGGAAACTTCCATAGTCCCAGGAAATATGAAGTGTTTATTTAATAAGATAATAAGAATCTATTTTAAGCATATTTGTAGCATTCTTCAGCTAGTAGCATTTCCAAAGAACAGAGGGACCATGCACTTCATAAACTTTACTCATTGCTCTTAAGTATTTTATCTCAATATCCTAAATCCTTTTGTTATATAATATGTTACAAGTACAACTTCACACAAAATTAAAGACCTTAAATTAAGCTTAAAAATCACTTCTTGAGTAATTTTTTGTTTTGGTTTGTTTTTTTATGAATCTTAGTGGTTAAGAAGTCATGGGCTAAAGTGAAAGAGATCAGAATGCCTCAGTAAAATTTCTTGTCACTGTTTTATAACTATGTTCCCTTAGAAAAAAGAAAATGACAGAGTAGATGTAGTATGTATTACTGCAGAAAATATTCACAGTATAGTGAAACATTGAATTCCCTTAAAATTAAAGTCAGGACCTGTAGAGAAATAGTGTTTAAAAATGTATTTATTAAGCCTGTTTTGAGATGTCACTTTCAGTCCAAGACACAGTTTCCATTTAGTTTTTTTCCTATGGCCCATTTTGACTCTGATCAGAGCTCTGTACAAATGAGAATGTTGTCATATGGAGAAATCTAGTTCAAATGAAAAGACTTCCATGCTGGGTGTTCTATGGCTATGTATTTCCCTTATATTTCTAGTCTGTTAGAAAAGTGGGGTTTTTTTTAAACTCTACTCCATTTGGAGATATTTAAAACTCTTTTATTCTTAATACAGTCTGCAGTCCGAGAGAAAATTATATTTTAGATTTTGAAAAATATTAGAATTTCATCTTCAGTCCCAGATCTGGAGTGACTTGTTGCTTTGAATATTAAGAACATCCTAAACATGACCAAAGGTATTAAAAAGAAGTAAGCACATCAAGAGTTTCTGAATTTGAAAATCACTTTCAAAGTACCTTATGTTTAAAACTGTCCAATGATGATGAAGAACAACTCTTATTTTAGAGAGCTCATTAACATGGAGACAGTAAACCTTGATGAAGAGAGCACTGTGCTAAGAATACAGAAGAGAGAAACTGATCAAATGAAGTAGGAAAGACAACCTTTCTACCTCAAATACTGTAATGGCACAACATTTGGTTTCCAAAAAGTGATGGAGAATTTTAAATCAGATAATACTTTAAGTGACTGTGCCCAAGGATCCCTTTAATGTGTCCTTAAGGGAGATGCTGCTCTTTGGGGCATGTTGTTATCTGCCCCCCAAGTAGTGACTGCATTGGTCACAGCAGTGGCCATTCTGCTGCAGTGAGAGCAGCTCTGCACGGGAGCTACCAGCTACTCCTTTTGTCAGTACTGAGATGTATGGGAAACATATATGTGAAACAGCACAAGTTGCAGCTGTTTTTAAAAGGAAAAACTGCTGCATATAAATTAAAATCCAGTGTTTGCCCTCAACAAGGACAAATCTGAAGGGTAGGTTGCAAGTATCTGAAGTACCATCATGGCCTTCTGCAGACTAATGGAGTTCTGACACTGGCTATATTCTGCAAAGGTAAGGGCCAAGATGTCACTCTGCTTATGCACTGCAAGGAACATGCACAAATCTCTTGGGTTAATATTTTTGTGAAGTAAAATTAAATGTGAGTCTGAAAAGACACAGACACATAAAGTAACATAAGGTAAAGTCCACCGTACCCGGGAGTCTTTTGCACAGTAAAGGAAGCATTATTCTTTACAGATATGTCCCCCATAGTGTGCTTATTTGTTTATCAGGATTCAACAAAGGTTTTTTTTTTTTTTCCCACAAATGTAGCTGAACAAATAGCAGTGCAGAAACAGTAAGGGAGAATGGTGCACTGAAATTAAAAAAAAAACTACCATCCCACTTAGCAAATGAAAGGGAAGATAATTAGAAATAACATCACTGGCAAATAATTGCAGTGATCAGCCAGCTTGGCATGATTACTAACCCTTTTTTCTAAGGAGAGAAAGAATTAATTATAAAACAAAATTCAGAAAAGTAAAGAGTACCACAATGTACCCTTTAGGAGGGAAGCTATTGCTCTAAGAGTATTTTCTTTAGAATTGATTTTAAAACAATAGAATTTCAAATTAAAGATAAATGGGTGCTGTGATTCTGACTGCCCATCAAAAAATAAGGAAGCTAGGAAACTCTAGGGGCAGATTCTTAAAAAGGTTATGAAATAAAACATCAAGGGGTGCTGCACTGGCCTGAAAAAAAAATTGATGAGTGATCGTGGGATTTTTCTAATGCATGAATAATAACAGTAAGGATAATCATTGAAAAAAAAGGGACTCATTTGAACTATAGTTTCTTTCTGGGCACTGTACAGGCAGCACAGAGGTGGTGCATTCCAGAGGTGGTGTGAGCTTTCTGTTCTGGGAATGTAAAAACCAAAAGGATAACACAACTTATTATGTTGGGATCCATCTGGCTGTTGGGAGACATCTATGTTTGAGTTAGTCCCCCAAAGCTCCAGACTTTCCTTGTCCATGTGGGATTATCACTTCTGAAATAAAGTGTTACAAAGTCAGGGACTATTAGAAATCAGATTGACCCATCTTTTTCAATGAATATATAGAGAGCCTAAAAAGACTATCTCAAGTACAGACATCCACAACGGAAACATCTGAAGTTAGATGAAATGGCTCTTTCTCTTACAACTTTGATACGATCTGTTCAGCTTCTTCCATCTGTATGCCCCTCCTTTCTTCTTGCAGAAGTTGGTCATTTGGTACTATCTTACAAAACATTGAACATTTTATTTTGATACTCAAAACCTTTATCCAGAAGGTCTTTCACTGAATTATCAACATGACAGAAGTGGAGGGAAAATGAGAAAAGGTAGAATAGAGAGTTGAAGAAAGGAAAGAAGAAGAGAGGTAGTGTTTCTTTTGTGTTCCTGGCTACTTTTTCCTTTCTCTGATGAAATAATTTGCAGATAACAAATACTACAAGCAAAGTGATTATTAAATAAATAATTTTTATTTTATTTAAATAATTTTATATTTGAAGGATTTGCTTGATCTTCAACATACCTTCAGGAAGAGGAGGATGGGAAAATCCTTTCCCATTCTGCATCTGAACTTGTCTTCTGTTTAGACAGATACCAAAATTAATTTTGAAATCATGGTGAAGTCAAAGAAACTTTCAAGTGACCCCAATAATTACATAAGTGTGGACTGGGCATATTAGTTCAGATCTCTCTTCTAACACAACTGCAGCAAATCTCAGGCTGATCAGTATTGATTGTTTGCATAATTTTGAGGCAAGAGAACAAATAATGTTGGTTGGTTCTTGTCATTGGTGGAAGGTTTGTTTCCATGGACAACTTGATGTTTTAAAGGATTATCTCCTAGTATAGTTTATTTTATTTCTAATGCTATGAAAACATAAGCATGCCCTTTATAAAAATATAGGCTTATGTGTTTCGTTAAACCTTATGCCAAATTAATAATGGTTACTTGGCATGTGGAGTGGTTGTGTTCAATTCCTGACACCCTGCTGAGAAGCTTAAAGTACTTTTCTTGATGACAAGACTCATGTACCAATCACCGACCTCAATGTTTTTCTAGAAAGGAAGTGAGATACCATTTTATCCTCCCATGAGCATTTATGCAAATAAATGATTCTCTAGAGGTTCACTAGAAAGTGCTAACTAAAGTAAAGGTATTGCTGGTGGTTGGCCATGTAATTTGTTAGAGAGTAATGTTTCATGTCTTAATGAGAAATTGACCACCAAATAGTATATAAAAATCAAGATAATTCATAACTGAAAAAAATGGTTTATTTCTGATGAAAAGAAATAGACTGTATGCATGAATCGATACTTAATTTTATAGAGGGATTGCCTTGGTTATATTTTTGTCATATTTGACATGCATTAGATTCAGTTCACTTTGGCACACAAAGGGTGACACTGGCATAAAACTCATGTAAAAGTGGATCATTATGTCCCTTGATTCCTCTATTTTTAAGTTGTCAGCTCATTTCCCTGGTGTCTTTTGAACTTTGCATTTGCTTATTGACCAGTAGTATAGATAATTTTGTCTCACAACAGAGATGTGTCTGAAAATTAAATCATACTCATATGCTGCTGAAGTAAAGCGTTATTAAGCAGGGAAATAGAACAATAGTCCATAACCTTTAAGTGTTCTAGCTGATTCTATAACAACATTTTCTACGGCTGTTAGGACTAATGTCTTGCTACTATCTCAGAACATTTTTATAGTATTGATTTTATTATTATTATTTTATGCTCAATAAACTTTTAGTATTTTTTTAACAATTACATGTGATTTTCCTGAACAATGGATAGTCTCCCAGCAAAAGGAGGCTTTAAACAACTCTGAATGTGTTGCATACCAGTGAGATATAGAGAGTCTATTATGTAGCTATTTCGTTTCAGTGTGCACTAGGCAGAGACAAGAGCATTTTATTTGATTAACACCATGCAAGAACTTCTACCAAAATATTAATATCCTTTAAATAGGCGTATCCACTTAGTAAATGAGATATCATCAACTTTCTCTATTGCTAAGATTGCTATATTTATCTGTTTCTCTGGTAATAGTAGCTGTAACTCTTATGACCCTAAAGAAATAAAACATGCATATGACAGGACAAGGGACAAAGTTTGCAATTTATATATCCAAAAAGATTTCTTCCTCACATTTATTGTCTTAAGTACTAAGAGGACTAAAATTGCAAAATAACACAAACCCCAGAAATAACAACAAAGAGACAATCTAGAAATTGTCCCCTAGAAATCAGCCTGTGCTGGGTCTGGTGGGGAAAGGGTTAATTGT
>BJBW01002810.1:16473-67640 GCA_004320125.1 Scolopax mira
ACGTGGTCCTTTGTTCCCATCTACGGCCAAACCACGAAGAGGAATAAAGTGCACCCTTTTCAAAGCTTTGCAGAAATGCTCTTAATACTATGCATTGGGAACAGAGCCCGATCATAAAAACATAATTACCCCTAAATTTACAATCCATGTATCTGCAGAATTCCCATTATAATCTTGTTGCTTCAAATTATAGTACAGAAAAAACAAATATTTAGAACTTGTTGCTGGGAACATTCTGCTGCAGGTTTGGAGTTTGAACCCATGCTGACATAGATACGACTCTACCACATCAGAATAGTGATGCCAATGTTTATGAAAATGTAAAAACTTGATGACTGTGTTGCAATATTTCCCCAAAACATTCTCCCAGTGTTCAAGTACTCGTCTCTTAGAATCTAAAATCATTCCTATGTGTTTCAAAGTATTTCTCCTCCATTAGTTTGTCCCATTGGACATGGGTAATCGTACAGTTTTTGCAAAACGCAGTGATTATAAACCAAGTGAAAAGATACCTTGTTTTGTTCATCTGAATCAGCCACCGTCCAGTTTCACTTAATGTCCTTTTTTTCATTGGAAAAGAGAGTTTGGACAATCAGTCACCATTTATCTTCTCATTGCCACTCATGATTCTCTAGTGTTTTATCACATTCCACTTTGGTAATTTTTTTCCAGGTTGATGAGTCCTCTTCTTAGGTCAACAATCTTATGGAAGTTATTCCATCCAATTGATCATTCTTTTTACCCTTTTCTGAATATTTTCTAGTACTACTGCAGTAATTCACCCCGTATCCAAGACAGTAGATTTATAACATGCTGCGCTGATGCTTTGCAGTTTTGTCATCTACTCAGTTTCTAGTTATTTATAAGGTTCTTTTTGCTTTTCTGACTATCACTCAGCACAGAGATGGCAGTTTTATAAATATATCTTTATAGTTTCAATATTAGATTCTCTGTGTTCTTGAGAGCTAACAATCAGTTCAGGAGTCCCACACTGTATAGGTAAAATTAGAGCTTTGTTTTTTCATGTCTTTAATTTTATATTAAAATTCTACTGGTTTTCAATTATGCCTTGAATAAACCACTGAAAAATGTCCCAGTCTTGCTCAAGGAACTCCTTATCTCTTCTTCATGACTTCTAAAACATCTACTTTTTTGTATTTCCCTTCAATCCTCATAGGTTTCTCAGTAGAAGAATTCAATTAGGGAGCTCCTATGAATAAACTGCTCTATTCTCAGTCATATAAGTGTTACTGCAGGGATAGAGTAGAGCTACATGATCTCTGAACTAACAGGATTCATGGTAAATTTCATATGACTTGAGGAGGAATTTGTTCAAAGAACTGCTGGAGAAAATACTCATTGTGCTTTGCCTCTTCATTATTTTATGAGAGAAAAAACGTTGGCTTTGCATTTTAAACTATCTGAATTCCACTTGGAATGAGGTTCCTCCCTCCTCTAATGCAAGGGGCTGAGTGAGCATCAAAATCTGAAACGTCATCTGAAAAGCTGTTGTAAAATATTAAGACAGGTATCATTTACGTTACTTAAAATTTATCCCTTACTCTGGACAAATACTCATTTATACCCATTCTTATTATATAGAAATCTGGAGTGCTTAAAATACTTCATTCCAGTTGTTCTGATTGTTCAAGTGGTCTTAGACATTATTAATGGAGAGGATGAAAATCACAAAGCCTTAATGTGATATGTTTTTAATTGGAGTGCCACCAAAAAAAAACCAGCCCAAACTGATTTTTTTTTCGAGTGATAGTAAATTTAAATGCACATCTAGCAGTTTCATATTATTTACATTTTTGAAAATCTTCCTGCCATTTAGTGCAATTTTGTATTACAATACTTATTTACGCTAGCTCTAAATTCAGCTTCTTTCTGAATGCAGCATAGAATTGCTCTTATAAGTGTTCTTTCTTGTACTTCATTTTTAATAAAATCTAGTAAACATTTAGTATGCTACTGCTGCTTTCACAAAAGTACTTATATGACACTTTCAGTCTGTTTTTAGACTGATAATCTGACTTAATTATGAATGATGCCAAGATTATAAATGATTGGGTTGTCTTCTGAAAATGCAAATTGATTTTACATGCTTTTTGTCCTGCCTCTTTCTAAAATAGACTTAATGTTCCAAGCCAGAACATCTGCTTTCAATAGAATCCTTGTGTATTTTCCCCAGCAATTGCACTTGTAATACGTAATTTCTTTTTTATTCACAGCTATTTCCATACTTTCCCCTCATCTTTGTTATAGATTTATAAAAAGGGGAGTTAAATACCTTGTCCATGTGATGCATTTTGGTGTTTTCCTTGGGATGATGGAGCACAATGCTTGTAGTAATGTGCAGCAGTCATTTACAACATGGGAGGAGGCACCCCCTCAGGAAGTGTCAAGTCTGACTGACATCTGCCACTATAGCTGTGCATCTCTTCCTGCCAGGAGGGTGGAAAGAAGTTAGATACTAATTATGTTGGCCTTGCTTAGTTTGGGGAAATCAGTGTGTGACTCTGAAGCCTCCCTCTGCAGGCATTGTATGTTTTGCATTAAGAAGGTGCTGGTACAACAGAAAGAAAAGACTTCTGTGTAAAGCAAACAGCATAGTGACCTGTTTTCCCATGGAACACAGCAAAGGGACATACATTCCTTCCAGCTCTTCCCTTTTCAACCATTTTTGCATGTCAGGGAGAGAAATCAAGGACAGCAGGTATCTCTGCTTCATTAGAAAAGGAAATGGAAGAAGCCTTTCAGTTGCTCTATCTGACCAGTTGCAGAGTCTCTTGGGGGGTTCTTTGGCAGAGTTAAAACAGGATTAAGATGTATTTCTATCCCTTTTCTTGCACAGAAAAGTCTTCAAAACCGTCTTTGTCCTCATACCCATGTCAAAGCTAATAAATAAGCAAGACAGTGTGAAAGAGTCAAACTGTGTGTGGCTGTGCTACACATAGACTTTTCAAGGGATTCCAGGAAGCTTAATGTATAAATCTATGAGAAAAGCCAAATGTAGCCCCAAAGACAAACAGAAATTGAATTTAAATGCATTCTTGTTTTGCTATACTAGCTTCCAGTGAAAGCATCTATGTAAATAAAGCCCAGAAATAATTTACAGTAGTGCCTGAAAGTGCCACAGTTTCTTTATTTTTCCTTTTTATTTCTTCATGGCTTCTACCCCAAACTTTTGAATAACCTAGATGCAGACTAAGTAGGCAGTTGCCTGGGGCAGCCACAGCTTTAGTACCTACATTTCCTTTGAAAAGCTTTGCAGATCTTTCTGCTGAGAAGAGTAAGGAAATATTCAGGGCAGCAGTGACTGAGCAGCAGCTGCTAATTCCTCCTCCTCCCCCTGTACAGTCCCAGTAGGATGAGAAAATTAGGTCTTTAAACCCTGTCTCCAACTTCCCCTCCTCTTCCCTCTAAACATTATCATCTGTTCAACGCAACTCCCTCCCTAACTTTCCCTTAGCAAGGAACACCTTTAACACAGCACAATTCGAGTGGGTAAATTTGATTTTTCTTACAGCCAACCTGAGATCCAGGTAAATATTCAGATTACTTGGAAAGGAAAAAAAGATTGTCTTTTATTTTTTGTTTAAGCACTATTGAGGTTCTGCTGTGTGCTGGACTTTTCTTCTGCAGTCAGCCAGATGATTTCATTCTGCAAGGCCACACTCTAGAAACTATCACAAACTGTAATATTATTTTAAAAATAGTTTTAGTATTGCCTGCTAATCAGTCCCAAATCTGTTGGTGTATATATTCACCATATATTTGTACTGTGTAATGTGCTTGTAATGTTTAATTTCGTCTGTATTACTCCATACAGTTGCAGTCTTTATGGTGTATTACATTTTTAAGAGTTTTAACCATAAACATTCATATAACATACTGCCATTTGCCAAATATCTTGATTTTATTTTTTTCTGGTTTTCTTCTTTGCATGTATAAAAAGAAAATTAAAGAAATAAAACGTAAGACCATTGAATCAGCTATAAAGAAAGTGTTAACATGAGGATTTTTTCAATTTTCTGGGAAAAGTGGAATATTACAGTCCTGGAAATACTGACAGTTGTTTGCATTAAACATTAATCAGCAGGAAAGTTAAGACAATTTCGTTGCATTATTGGGATGTTTTCCTAAACACAAAGTTTAAACTTTAACTTTTATAACAGTACAGTGTGTAACATCAGTGGATTATCTTTACAACACATTCGTACCATGACCACCTGTTCAGTTTTCTTGTGTTACATCTAAATATCAGGAGTTAGTGTCCTCATAACTTCTGGAAGTGACTGAAATGTCACATTCCCATGGAAAATCAGACTATAATGAGCAAAACTGGAAACAGTAGCTGGCCCAATTGATGCTTTTGATATTTATTTTTTTTTCCTTTATTGGTAACTATTTTTCCATTTATTTTTCAAGAAATTCAAAAGGATGATTTGCAGTTATACACATTGCAGTCACATTTCATTCCAATGTGACTCTCTTTTATTGTGATTAGAATTTTACATTAAATGTTAATGCTTTTTACTAAGAAGCAGGTTAATTGTATCATCTAGTTTCAATTAGCTCTAATAGAGTGCATGTATAGCTTCAGAGTCTATTGTGCATATCCTCACATAGATGGGGAAATGGAGTAAAAGCTATTATTTTGATGTACTGATAAATTATGTCCCATATTATGTTAGATTAACAAAATGCATGACTAATGTCCCATGTACACATGAGCTGTGACAGCATTTCTGAGTGTTAATAAATCTGAGCACTGGCTGATGTCCAGTTCTTTTTTTATTGCAAATGCAAATTAAGGCCACATCTTCTCATTATACTTAGTAATTTACTTCTAAATGCTCAAATCTAGTCATTATTGTTGGCAACCTTTATATGGTAGCTCTCCAAACTGAATTAAAAATAATAATAAAAATAAAGTAATGATTATATCTAGATTGGGACCTGAAGAGAGTTGCTCTTTCTGAAAGCACTTTGCAGTAATAATAAACAAATTAATGGCTACAGGCAGTACTTGTTTGAAGCACAGTAGACTTGGAGATACTGAATTTATTTGCAAACATCACCAGTATCCAAATCCACAAAAAGGTTTTTCTGTGCAATACAACATAAGCATCAGAAAATTACATTGCCCCTTTGTTATAAAAAAGAAAGCTGTGAGGTGCTACTGAGACCAAAGACATGGCTAGGTGTCTCAATAAGGATATGGCTGGCTGCAATCCTGTAAGGCACATCAAACAGCAATTTTAAGAGTGGTTTAGAGCTCCTCCTGGAGATTAGCATACTAATCTGTTCACTACGACCAGTCCTAGGAGGGCCATGATGCTTTTCTTAGGCATAGTATATCTAGAAACTTTGCTTCTTTCTGTTGTGGATTTGAGTTGGAAGCATTCTTCCAAGCCTGGATCATACTTGATTTGAAGAAGCAGTTACACGTAGAGGTGAGTTCATAAGATGGCTGTCACAACCTGGCCTGCCTACAGTTAACTTTGGACCCAGCATTGTTATAGATTCAAATATAGATAGTATAAAGTAGAAAGATTATATGGTACCTGGAATATTCCGTTTCCAGAATGACTAACTCTGTACGGAAAATAGTATTGTTCTTAGCATGTGCTGTTGTATTCAGGATCATGATTTAAGGGCACTTTCTTGTGTTGCTGAATGACTACAATCCTAGAGAGATGTTTTAAAATATTTGCTGACTCCCAAAGTCCCTGTGCAGCAAAGAAGTGTGACGCTGTGGGAGCAAAAGACAAAATCATTTGTCTGATTGGCACTTCTTTACACTGATAGGGGACTGTAATGAATCTTTGCATGCAGAGGACAAGCACCTATGCTATTGCCAGCACAAATCCAAAACATAGCCCCACACTAGCTTCTATGTAGAAAATTAACTCTATCCCAGCCAAAACTAATGCAGATAAAATGTCAAAGATAAAAATAATTTGCCAGTTTAAATAATAACTATAGGCTGCATGTTATAGAGGGAGCAAGTTCCTTTCAGGCAAAGGTTCACATTATTTCAGAGAGAACAGGGTAGTTGGAATTTAATCATTTGACAGAGCTGGGACCTCTGAAGGGCTTCTTTGTGTGTATTGTTGAGAACTCTAATTGAAGCAGACAATGAACAGGTCAGAGCTTACTGAGACTGATTAACTGCATCACCTGCCCTGCAATTATTGTTACTGCTCTTGAAGCTTTTAAGTGTGAGAGCTTTCCTCAAGAGGTACGTGTGTAGTTTTCCAAGAAGTCTTTTCTCCCCGCTCTGCTTATGTATCTAAACATTACCTAAGTGTAGACTGATCACCTTTATCTAGGGAAAAGTACTCCTCTGAAGGGGGTGTTTCATCTCCTCCTAAAATATGTTATAAAAGATGATATGGTCTTTGACGGTGTCTTTCTCACCACTGGCTTTAGAAAAACCTGTGGTGATTAATGACTTACTTTTAGACATCTGTTGAGATGAAACTTACCATTGATATGTTTTAATTTAAGATTTCTTTGCATGAGAAGAGAAAAATAGGTTAAGTGTAATAGTATTTTGATTCTGTCTCTTTGAAATTATGTGATCAACTATTAGATATACAAACAGTCCCAAATACTGACAGAGGTAATGATTCTAATTGTGTGCTAGGGACTGGTCATTGAGATAAGAATAGACAGATTTGCTCTATTTTCCTTTAGACTGTTCTGTGACAGAACAGTTTCCTGTGATTCAGCTCTGGTAAATTTCAAATAAAAAGGCTAGCTATTATGTTTTTATGACAGATCTATCCATCCATAGTAAATTCTCTTAAATATGTGGCAGAAACTTTACCATTCTTGTAATGCTGATTTGAAAAGCTGTGAGTGGTTCTGAGCATATGGTCTGGGATTATCTACAGTAGTGAAAAAGAGGGTTACATTTTCTTCCCCACAGATTACAGATCTGTTTCTATGTTGGACAAATTTTTCAAAAACAATCACTGTAAATAAATCCCCAAACTATACTGGATTTCATTTTAACATTATGTGCCCTTAAATTATTTAGGTATCATGCTAGATATCTAAAGTTATTTGTCCCTATTGAAAATCTCATCTAAATAAACTAAATCCAGAGACATTGAGCTGGAATATTAATCTCTGGTATCTAGTTCACCTGTAACGCAGTTTGTCAAACAGAACCTGTGTTATTTTAGAGATGTACATGAAAATGACTTAAACCTATTTTCCCCCCAAAACTCAATATTGCTTCCTAACAGCTATTGTCAAGACTTGGGTTCCAATTAGTCTGTGGGTTTGTTTACATGTGCATCTACATGACATTCTTTTAAACAATTTTGAATTCTTCTATTTTATACCCATACCATAGTTTTTAAATTCTCTAGGTCTATTCATTTTATGAACTTCCTTACCCCTTTTCAAACCATATTTGTGTATTTTATTACAGAGCTGCTTTACTAGTTAGGCATCAGAGATCCACCACATCAAAATATTTGAATGCTTAATAATGTTTATTAGTTTAGTTTATTAATGAACTCACTCCTCTGAATTCAAGCATTGCTTTTTTTATTTATTTCCTTTTCTTTCCCTGTCAATTCTAATTGGAGTCAGAACTTCCTAAATCCTGGCCTAATATACTATTTTTTACTGATTTAAAACTACATATTGCACTGTATGGTGCTAATCCAATTTTACAGTTTTCTGCTTTTTATAGGAACAAGTGATTGTGATGTTGGTTAAAGTGCATTAAAATTCTGGTTATGTCAAAAGCTGTGACAGATCAGGTAAGGAGAAGAACAGGGAATTCTTCAGGGCAGAAAGGACAGTCTTATCTGATCTAAGTGAACCAGATACATAACAAATATTTCATGGGTTTTTTTTGAGTAGAAGGATATCACAGTTTTATAACACCTCCATTGGAAGTCCTTCATTAAAATCAGTCTCATATGACTTCTTATGTTTCAAATCTTTAGAGTATGAGAAGTGCTGTCTTCTCACCACAACCAGAAGTAAATGATATCCAAGTAATTAACTGAGATCTTATTTAAATATATAAAATGGAAAGAGAGGATTGCAAGTCAATTGGCAGCATGCTTTGTTCAGCTTCATGAATTGGAAAACTTTGCCTTCATATTTGTAGTAACAGTTTATCCTCTAGTGTATATCATTAAGATATCAATTTTGGGTGTGGAGATTTTTTTGTTTTAACTTCCGTTGACTACAGAAGGGTGCTTACTGAAGCAGATTCATCCATTTAAAAATGAAGTTATATCACATTTTAAAGGTGGGTGAAAATTATTATATGAAAAATAAAAGTAGTTAACAGCAATTAAAGGTAAGTGAATGTAAAGTGAATTCAAAATTCAGTGTAATTCAGTGCTAAGTTTCTCCAATTAAGAGTAACCTTAGAGTTTTTGCCTTTTGTTATAAAGCCTTGGTATGCGTGAGCCCCAGGACACAACCATGTCTAAGAATTTATTGCTTTTAAATGAGAATTGTGTCAAGGACACCCACAAGTTCATATTAGCACAGACTGTTCAGTTGTTGATTGATTATTGTTACACAATGGGTTGATTCTCTGCATGTTCTTGGGTTTTGGAGTTATATAATGTTTATTGTAATGATTGATTCTCACTATTATATTCAGCAGAAGAAAATATGGAAACTATTCTTTGAAAAGTCATTCCATTTGTTGCATCAGACAGACACACATTGTTGATTACATAACTAAAATATTCAATAGGCAGTCTTCTACCATGTTCTTCATCTGTGAAGGAATTCTGAGAACACAAGGCTCCATCCCTTTTATGAGAGAGACTAACCTTGGAGCTAGAAAGATTTTATTTATCCTGTTCAGCACAGTTCATTTTCTTGAGAGACCTTTCATATACCATTCACAGTAAGCTTTATATGCAGGTATGTGCAGTTAGGCAAAATCTGTGAATGTTTATTAAATGTTGAAAGCTCTGGAAGCTCTCACATATTTAATTATTGTTCTCTAGGCACTAACAGCAATGGAAAACTAAAAAATATTTTGGTGATATGTAGCACTGTAAATGATTTAAAGATGCTCCTTGTTTTGGGACATATCAGTTAACATATAACATGAGTGAAATAATTCTTACAAAGGGGCCAGTTGGACCACACTTTGATACTAAATTTCCTGGTTTTGCCATCTCACTGAAATCCTAAGAATTAAAAAAGAAGAATCCAGTCCATGGTTTTGACATCAAAATTATCTCAATTATTTGGAAAATGTATGTCTTCTAAAACACCTTTTTTTTATGTTATGTTTTTAAAACACTTTTTTTTTTAATACTTAAAATATTTTGGGCATGGTTCTTTTTAGATACAAAGAAATGTATTAGCATTAGCACTGAACAGTCTGCTAGGAAGTCAACATAATTTAGTGACTCACACATAGAAACTTTATGGAATTCTTTAAACTGATGCTACATTTATGAAGGATTTTCTTAAAAGACTTACATATGTGAGCAAAAAAACCTGGGAGTAGAGCATAAGTAATGACTCGTACAATTATATTTGGTGTTCAATTATTAGATAAGATGGAATTAATTTCCTATGATGATCATTAGTGAGGTAATACTTGACAATTCAATGACAAGTCTATGTTTATGTTGACTTCCTTATAAGTTGTCACACTATAATTCAAAATTAATAAATATTTATATAAACTAATTCAGTTGTGAAGAATAGGAAAACAAAGACAGGTTTTGGTTTTGATAAGAAATTTAATGGCAGAATCTATAACTCACAGGAAAATAGTTATCTCGTTCAAGCATTCATGTAATATCAAAGAGCACTTGAGCCATCGGAAATCAGAAATATTAAAAATAAGTCATTGCATAGGTTTTTGCATTTCAAATTAACTTCTGGGCACATTTTAAGTGGCATATAGTATTTCCTCCAAATTGTATTAGATAAAGTCATGGACTATTACACTGTTGTCATTCAGCTCATTTTGATGAAAAAGCAATTACTTACGGCAGATTAATGCAAAGAGTGACCATAATCACAGTAGGTTAGGTTAGGAGTTTATTAGAAAAACACAAGCCATTTAAATTAACCCAAATGACCATCATGCCAGTTCAAAAGAAACATGTGCTTTAATTTGTTAAACTGTAACCTTTGCTATATTAGAAAAATACTTTGACACAAACACTTTACAAATGTCAGCAGAAAATCTATACTCCATTTCTTCACATTGGTTTTGTGACACAGTGTTTGCTGATATTCGTCAAGGGATAAGTTACGATTGATTTCCTTCCACCCTTACTCTTTTCTCTTGTATTACGGGGAATTAAAGGGCAAAAATGACCTGTTTTTTTTTCCCAGACCATTCATATGGATATGCTACAGTAGGTAAACTTAACTGCTGCCTGGAACTTAAAGGTCAACAGATTCTCTAAAAAAAACTTTGAATGGTAACAGTTAGAGAAGGCCAGAGTATCCTAAAACTGAGGAGCAAAAATAATGCAGAAAGTGGAAGGATAATTCTGAGACATTTTCTTCTGTGTCTTTTCTCTAGGTGTTGCTCCTGTGTAGTTACTCAGCAAAATGGAATTGTTGAAAACATTTTGATTTAAAGAATCAGTGCTTTATGATAAAATCTCTTTGTTTTCCTAACTCTGTTTCTATCTGTCCCTTTCAAACACTTTTGAAAGCGTAAGATTTAAAAATTACGTTCATACACTGGAGATGTGTTAATACAGCTGGAAAATGAACACACACATATATAAATACATCTAAGTGCACACATACATGTATGTACATCTTAGGTCACTTATTGTGCTATTTATGATTTTTTTTTAAATATTTTTGAAAAGCAGTAAATGGTTTTGTTGATGCTATATGAAGAAACTACAACAAGGAAGATCGTTGTCTTTCACAGCATAAAAGACACACACCAATAAAACCATGTATTTAATGTGAATGTGAATCTTACATGTTTACTTCCTCCTTGTTTTTTATTCCACAAGAAATGATGCAGTCAAAATGAATACTCAGAGAAGATATCTCAATCCAGACCCCCACAGACTTAACGAAACTTCAGTGTTTTAAATGAAATTATGCCTTATTCCTCCAGGAGATTTTTCTGAGATGGTTCTGGATATATTCTGTCTGAGGATATTTGGCTTTCATCTGTTGACACAGATGGCCATTAAGAACATCCTGAATGAGAGATGTGGTAGATGGAGGAATACAGAGGTCAAACACCTTTTATAGAGACAGAAAAAATATATAAGCTTTTTTAAAAACAAACAAACAAACCCACAAAAAATAGGCTAACAAAATAATACTGTATGTCTAACATTACAGATGAGAATGAGAAGAAAGAACGTTTAGATGGTGGTTATGCTGAGACATTTTATGTGCTGCAGCATTTGGGGGTGTGTGTGGGATGATTACTTTTTTTAAAAATTGGTAGCACAGGTTCTGTATTAGTCTTTCCTGACACATGAACCTTGTGTTTCCAGGTATGTACCTCACTGATGGTACAGAAAACTGTCATAGACTTGCCTTTTCATATGTGATTTAACAATAGATTTGACTGTGTTGAACATGGATCACAATTAGGAAAGAAAATTACTTCTTTCTGCTGATGTACCTGTATTCAAAGGATGTAGCCTATTAAGTCATCTATGCTGGGATAAAGCACAGATGTTCCCACTCTTTGCATGGAATAATTTTTCTCTGTAGGAATAACAGCAAAAAACCATATTGTAAGTAAACCAGTTTACAAGGATTTAGAGATCATCACAGACAGTACACTGGTCCAGGTGATTCCTGCACAATTGAATTCACATGGTTCCAGTTCAAAGAAATGTGATCCATTAGCTTTCAAAAGCATAAAGATAACAAAAAGTCTCAATAACAGATATCATTCTGCACTTTTACTTGTTGAATGTCATTATTCTTAATGAAAAACGTCAAGGAGCTTAATAAAATGAGGAGATCCTCACTGAAAAGAAAGAAAAATTTGTTTTGTTCGTTGCAACAAAAAGTGACATAAGAAGTCCCACTGCTCTTGTCAAGAGGGCAATGGACCTTTGTAAAAAGTTTACTTTGGTTGAAAGACCAAGTAGCTTAAGTATTTATTTTCCAAGATGTATATTACCATATTGCTTAATAGATGTCAGTGATGTGATACTTGAACCTTTTTGATTAAGCTCCTGTTGAACTTTAGATTGCAATAATCAACAGTCTGTACAATTTAAATTTTAGATTATTTAAGAAGTCTTCAGAAGCACAGACATTATAATATGAGATGATTATTGTCGTTATTATGAAAGAGGCTGCTAAATCCAGTGGGAATGTTCATCAGCATACTGTAATCAGCAGCTACGGAGAATGTTTAATTACAGTTATTTAGGTGACATGTTGATGCAGTAGTAGTGGTGTTGAAAGCAGAAAAGTTGCATGAATTAGCACTTGTAGCCACGTGAGAGGATATTAAAAGGCATCGATATCAATGTAGAATGTCTGATTATGTGGCTGTTTATACTAATTTGCCTTACTGTTAAACTACAGTGCTCAGCATAACAGACCATTGGGTTTACATTTTCTCTTATCTTTTACACTTATTCAAAAGGGAAATTAATATGTTGTATTTGATTGTCCAGAATTAAATGTTCATGGTGGGTTTAAATAGTTTTAATGGATAAATTATACAAAAGGAAATGGGGGTATATGTGAGAGTAATTCTTGCAACTTTAAGATTCATTTTTACCATCATCTTCCTGATTAGATTAGGTATGTAAGAAATTATGAATGCACATTTTTATGTATTCACCAATGTTATGTAGCTAAATTCATAAAGCTTAGTAACAATTGTTGGTTTTGGTTACTGCTTAATAGCTCTGGAGTTGTGATCTTTTAAAAATTAGGCTCATAGGCAAGTGTTAAGTTTTGCTTTAATTTAGGAAATTCTTATGACTTACATATTGCATCCATAAATTAATTAAGTGGTTTATACTCCTCTTTGCAAGTAACCAAAATAATTTTCTAGTCTGATAAATTCCTTAATATAAATCTCTTACTGAGAAATCTCTTACTATCAAATTTGAGAACCACATGAAACTGGTATTAAACATACCACAGTTTAAGATTTTCTGCTTTTTTTAATGTACTTTTCATGATTCCATTTCACTACTTAAATCTTTATTAATTATATCATGAATCATATAAACTGTAAGCATAGTTAAAAAAGAATTGGCAACTTAATCTGAAATTTCCTGACAGCCATAAATATTAGGACTATTTATTCATCAGCATGATTTTATGTGTGCATTATATGGCATTTTGCAATAATTTGAAGAATTTATTCTAGACTAAAGTAAGTTGAAATGTGAACATCATGACTCTTCCTTCACACTCAACAAAGTGTAGATTGCTTCCGAGATACTTGTTGAAATCTTAATCTTTTTTACGGGAGTTTTATTTAAAGCAAATTGTTTCACATTTCATGTAAAGTAAATAATGTTTTTTCTATATTTACATATTCAACTCAGACTCTAGGAAGATTTTGCTCCCTCATCATATGATTAGCTATACAAAGCTTAATCTGTCACCTGCTTGCAGACTGTCTGAGCATTTGGAACCAAGAAGGCAAAGTTAGTGACATTTTCTCAAAACATACTGTAGGAGAAACGGGGGAAACTGCAATATCTTCCTGACATTTTGAGTATGTGCCTACACAGAGATTATAATTAGGAAAAGTACCTGAGTAGATTAATAATTTTGAATATTTAGGACAGTTAACTCTAGCCCTCAAGTAGGCTTTTTTCCCCTTACAAATTTCCAATAAAATTACATAGTAGCTTCTTGATTTTACATTGCAGTTTAAGTTCAAAGTTGGTTTAACTAAAATTAAAAATTAAAATGGTTCTTCATATGGCATTTAATCATACAGAAAAGGTTGGGGAAGAAGGAGAGGGCAGGGTTTTTTTTTTCTTTGCTCTATGGGTTCATCCCTTACATGATCTCTGTTGAAGAACTAGTGAAAAAACTTTAGGACATGAAGGTAGAATTCATGTCTATAGTGATGGATATGAAGTAAGTTGTTTCTCTGATGTTCAAATTGAGAGAGGAAGCTATTCCATACATCACAAAATCACTGAATGCTTGAGGTTGGAAGGTACCTTTGGAGGTCATCTGGTCCAACGCCTTGCTAAAGCAGGGCCACCTAGAGCCAGTTGCCAAGGATCTTTCCCTGGCTTTTGAATAATTCCAAGGATGGAGACACTACAACCCCTCTGAGCAACCTGTGCCAGTACACAGTCAACTGCACAGTAAAAAAAAAAAAAAAGTGTTTCCAGATGTTGGCAGAACCTTCTATGTTTCAGTGTGTGCCCTTTGCCTCTTATTCTCTTTGTTACTGGGCACCATTGAAAAGAGCCCAGCCCCATTATCTTTGCACTGTTCCTTCAGGTATTTATGTGTTGATGACATTCCCCCTGAGCCTTCTCTTCACGCTGAACAATCCCAGCACCCTCAGATTTTCATCATAGGAGAGATGCTCCAGTCCCTTAATGATCTTTGTGTCCTTTCGTTGAATTCTCTCCAGTATGTCTGTGTCTCTCTTATATTGGTGAGCCCAGAAGTGAATGCTTTAGTCCAAGTGTTACCTCAGCCTTGTGAGTGGAAGAGGGGAAGGATCGCTTCCCTTGTCGTGCTTGCAACACTTCAGCAATGCAGCCCAAAACACCAGTAGCCTTCTTTACTGCAAGGGCACATTGCTGGATCATGTTCAACTTAATATCTGCCAGCACCCTCAGGGCCTTTTCTTCAAAGATGTTTTCAAGCTGGGTGGCACCAATGTGAAAGAGTGCATGGGTTTTCCCCTCCCGGATGCAGGACTTTGTCCTTTTTCTTGAACTTCACAAGGTTCCTTCCTGTCAGCCCATTTCTCCAGCCTGTCCAGGATGGCAGTACAATACTCTGGCATATCATATCTATTTCCATATATGGTAATAGAGCATTGTATGAGCTTTAGCAGTCCGTTCACCACATCTCAGATCCTGGCTCCTGGTGGGCAACAAACCTCTCTATATGTTTGGTCATGTTGACAGATGGGTGCCTCTGTCTCCTGTAGCATTGAGTCACAGAGACTCACTGTTTCTTCCTGGTGGACTTGCATGGTCTAGGGTTAGGTGGACCTCATTTGCTTGTCGGCACACCTGGCTTCTCTTCAGTTTTGGGAGCAGTGAGTCTTTTTGCTGAAGCTTGAGTAGATAGATCAAACATAGTTCAGGATTTTCCTTATTTATAAATAAATAAATAAAAATATATTCTTAAGATATCTTAAAAGTTACCTTTGTGTCATGTTATTCCACTTTCCCCCTTGCATTTGAGTCCTTTTTTTTTTTTTATCAGTAAGCTGTAGTAATACAGGGAACATCCTAAGTGCTTAAAACCAAACATCCTAATCCTTGGACTCCCACTATGGTCTCTGTGGCTGAGGCCAGTGATACTTAAGTGTGAGACCAGAAAAGCAATGTGCAACAAGCAAGAGTTGTTTCTCTTTATGGTTATTATAAATGATTATGAAATTTTTATTTTATAAATACAGGGCCAATGGAGAACACTGGAACACTTAGGCTGAACGAAATTTTTATTCCAAGACATCCAGAAAAAATATGCAGTCTTTTGCAATGTTTAACTGGAAATTCTACATCGTACTTTTCCATCTTCATGATAGCTGAATGCTTGGAGACTTTTGAGCATTCTTTCTAGCAGCTTCTAAATGACTCTGCTGGTTTTTTCAGCAAATAATAGATAATGTAATCATAATGTTAAATTTAGTCTCTCAGACTTTTCATCACAAATTTTACCCTCTTTCTCTACTGGTATTATTGAGTTGTGATCAATGCAGAGTAAATAAGATATAGTGATCTCTCAAGCACATTTGTTAAAAGGCAACATGAATTGTACAAAACATATTTAAAATATAATGGACTCCAGATGCTACACAGTCATAATGTGTTTAATTTCAAAGGAGAAGACAATCACATTGAGGAAGAGCCTTATTGAAGCGTCTATTTCTCCTTTGTAAAATTACTTTGGTAGATATAATCATCTTGTTGAAGGATGATAATTATTGTTGCTCATTCTACTATTATTGACTCAATATATTCAAAATGTTTTGTATATAAAATCCATCGTGTATCTGACATAATAAAATATCTCATCATATGTAAACTACAAGTTGATACTTGATTATGATTTCTGATGAGACAATGTCCATAATGTGCTAAATTCACATTTTTCAATATGGAGGCTAGATATTTAAAACTGTATTAAAGCACAAGTAATCCCATGAATTCTTTGAAAACAGGACATTTTTTAGATTTGTGTTTGTGTTTAGGTTCAGATATAAATAATGGTTGTTGCCAAATCATATAAACTGTTGCCATAGATCCTTTTAGATATTGTTTAGGGTAGTGAAATGATCTGAGACAGCACAGTGTTCACAATTTACCAGGGATTCCCTTTCATATACACAGTCTGCAGTCAGTCAACTGTTTTGTAAGTATTTGGATTTTAATTCATTCTCTGTGGCTATGATCCAGTTGAGAAGAAAGGAGAAAGATATGCACACAAAAGCTGTGGAACCTGAAAAACACTAACTGCATGGAACTGACAAGCTTCATCAAATCGAAGAAAGTGTTACATAGATATTAATTTTTTTATAATGGTTTATTGTTTTCATTCTGCTTTACAGATATGGTCAGCATGATTCAGTAATTTACAATGATGTTTGTTCTATTATGGTGGTTTTTGGCTCCTTTCATTACACTTTCCAGCCTGAGGGAGACTTTTTACATGTCTGTCAAACGCGAGGCAGAATCTGATGCTCATCTTATTACTCTGAAGGGAGAGTTTTTAAGGTAGAACTAACAAACAAAATACCTCAAATCCTACCCTGAGCCCCTTCTGAGCTTCAGCTGAACCTACAGTCACTAGCACATTTCCACCCCCAAGCTCTTTGACCATCTCTCTAAGGATATCATTAAAAGTACTGTATACTTTGTATAGAAAAGGAAAGTGTAAGATGTAGTCTGCAGTAGGCTGGATGCCTTAGTTATATAATAAACCAATTCCAATTACATGTGCTGTGACATGTGCTTGGGAGCAAGCATCTGCAGTTACACAAAGAATAAAACTAATTTAGAAAGCCAGTGTTTTCAGAGTAGATGGAAAATAGGTGGCAACGCTTTCTAACAGTTTTCTGTACTATACAGCCTATTAAAAGTTTTCAGAAAATTCTTTGACTTTTTTTATTAAGATATATGCTGTAGAAGTTAATGACTAAGCCATGGCTTTAACTAATGGACCAGACCGATTGCTGATGGCAAGGCAGCAAATGCTGATACCACAGAGGAACTTGTCAGAATGCAAATGTCAAAAGCGTGTTACACAGTAGGGTTTTTGATCCTTTCAGATCATACAGCTCTATATTAGAATTATAAGACTCCAAAGCTACAGAAAGATTTTCTGTTACCACACATTAGCTCTAGCTATGAAACTATGAAAGACATTTTGGAAAATATGGTGGGCCTGTTTAAATCAATGGTTTAATTCCCTCCTTCAGTTTCCTATTTCACCAAATGACATGCTTTTGTAATAAAGAGAAAACCTTTTTTGTGGATTAGGAACTTGAAAAATTTATTTGTGTTTACCTTTGTATAGCTATATCACAATCAACTATTGAATAATACAGTTTATGCATTTTGAAAACCTTAACGTCAGATCACTAGTTGTGTAAAATATTTGTACCAATGTTACTTGGAATGGGGAGAATTAAGTAGTGGCATAACACCTTCTAAAACTTGTAAATAGTGTTTTCATCAGAAGAAGAACCAACAGTTCTAAGGTCACTGATCTTGTTAGATAAAAATTTAATTTGTAATAGTACTTGATGAATATGTTGATTTTTATGCCAAGCTTGTCAAATAGAGTGAGATTAATTGTGTATTACTTTAGGCTTCTAGAATGTAAATATCTAAAAACTAAATTAGTTGTTTAGTCTGTCTCTGAAATCAACACAGAAACATCCCAAGAGACACTGCAACTCATCCTATGATAAACATCTAAAAGAAAGATAGGTGGTATTCTCTTGAGGAGCCTGTCTGCCTAGGTTAGACCAAATTCCTAAAACCAAACTGACTACAGTTATCATAATTTCACTAAAATCACCTAAAACACACACACACACCACCCCCGTCTCTGTATATATTTCTTCTCCTTCATAGAGTTTTTTTAGTCAGAATAGAAATATCACAGAAGAGTTATCTTTAAAATATACTTGCTTAAAATACATAGTTGGTCTATCCTGACAAATCCTGGGAGTACTTGTGTCTAGGAAAAAAGTAAAAAAAATAATAATGTATCAGTTATTTTTTTCATTCCTCAAGGAAAGTTTTTATTTTGGAATATATAATGGTTCAGATAACTTGTTATCAAGTTATATGTTCAGTTAGCTCTAGTCACAATTCTAAGTTATAAGAAATAATGAATGAAATATTGTTTTGAATCCCAATCTTTTCAAAGGTGGTATTCTCTGGACATGTTATTCTTAGTTCACAAGCCCTATTTTAAAGGGTTAATTACATCCAAGTGTATCCTTTTATTTTTAGGTGCTCCTCTACAAAGACTGAAACATCCTTGCAATATCAGGGTCCAGAGCTGAAACCTCAATTTCTTGATGAAGCGTATGTATAAAATATATTATAAATTATTATATATTATACGTTATATCATTATATATTACATAACATATTTTATTTATATATATTAAAAATCTATTTCCATAAACAGTATACCTGTTATGGGGCTTGGAAAATCAATATATTTGCTGATCTAAGGGCTTAAAAACTTAAAATCTAAATAATAGTTTAGAATTATGTATGTCATATACACATATAACATACAGTATACTAAAGAATGACACTGTTTGGAATTATCCACTTATCAAGTAAAAAAACACAATGCACCTAGTTTCAAGAATAAGTGAAAGTCTGAAATTTTGCCTAAGATTTTTTGAGAAAGAAAAAAAGGCTTTCGTGCCTTTGTCCGAAGTTGTTCCTGCCTTATGGGTTACTACTAGACGCTTGTTTTCAGACTATTCAGGTATAATTGTATTCAGGTATAAAAGTACAGGGAGTTTTGAACAAGACTTGGAATTAATTTTAAATAATACATTTAAATAATAATTTTAAATAATACATCTAATCTAGCTGAATCAGAACCATTAAAATAAACTGAGATGTCTTGTTGGAGCAAATGTTTGACTGTGGGTCTGTCTTTTTTGTTGTTTGCTGTGGAAAAGAGGAGATTAGGTTTACCCTGCCACAATATAGTTAACTTTGATCATGAACTTACATGGACAGGTTTAGGATGGACTCATTTAAATTACTAAATATATATTGTATTTTGCTCAGTGACAGAGAACTGCAGTAGACATCCTTTGTACCCCCTGCAAACCCCTGTAAACTACCCGAAAATGGTAGTTGCTTCATGCATGGAAGAATTTAAAAATAATTTCAGTTGGACTACAAAGTAAAGTTTGAGCCTGTGCAGTTAGAGTGAAATTGTACAGATTAATAACACTATAAAGGACATAATTAACTGAATTACATGATTAAAACTCAATTGAAATACTGCTTGATTTTAAAGTTTAAGAAAGGGATATGCTTATCTACATAATGGTTTACAGCAAGACGACCATGTATTACCACTAATGTCCACTTGCTATTTTTACAACAGTAATTTCAATAATATATGATCTTTAAAATTGCAAGAAAAGAAATTGTAAACATTAAATGACAAACTGTAATTCCACAGAGTGCATTAATATGTAATTCAAAGACAAGTTAAGACTTAAAGAATGGCTAATATTTTTGTACCTTAAAAACGAAGTGCTAAATTCATCTATGGTATAAGATAACGTTTGAAAGCCTTATGCTATTTTAAGGGGAAGGTTTCTCTTTAATTAGCTGATAAGTTCTATAATATAGCAGTAACTTCAGAAGATAGTTTAAAGTCTGCATTTTCATTTAAATAACCAATTACATTCAATTCAGAAGATTTATTTAATTATGTATGGTTTTAATTTTGCTTAAAATCATATTTAAGAACAAGATTATTATTTCTTTGCCATGGGAGAAAAGTTGTGACAGTGAATTAAGAGGACTGTTTACTTTTATGTTTATAAACAGGGGCATTTATTCTGACTCCACACTGGTTTTCCAGTAAGTGTGATTTAATTAATTTTTAACCTTCAGTTACACCAAGTGAATGAGAGCAATACAGGAATAGAAACATAACCTTTATTTAAGACAGTCTGCCATATTGTATTCCATTAGTTTTCAAAATTTACAAAGGATAAATATGTAAATAGTTTTAAGCACACAAGATAAGTAATTAATAGATAAACAAATATATATTAAAACAACGTAAGACATAAATTGTTATATTATAGCTTCCTTTCTGTTACTGTATGTCCTAGAAGATGAGAAAGGGAATCTTATGTATTGAGTTGCACTGTTATAACATATATCATATCATGTTCATATCATATTACATTTTTTTCATATCATATACATAAAATGATACACAAAACTTTGTGCTGCTCCCACCATAAGTTAGGGAGTGATAGAACTCATTAGCTAGTGAAAACTCTTTGTAATATTTAAAATCCTGATAAAGATGACTAAATCAGATGTTGTGAAGAGGGCCCAAATCACCTTGATTGATCCAGCTGTTAAAACAATAAGAATAAGGTTAAATTGCTTTAAGCAGTAATTATTTTAACATTATCGACTAAGTCAATAGAAACGTGCAGAGCTTTGCATCACATATCTAAAGATGAATGCCAAGTCTTATGCAGAGCTTTTAGTGACTAAAGCAGAGATGTAACCCAAAATGTCTTTTCAACATAAAGATGATGATGATAATAATAATAATAATTAATTTAAATATTATTACAGTTGATTCCACATTCAACTTTCTAGGCCTCGTGAGATTGCAGACTTGTAAATATCTTAGAATTAGAACTAAGCATGATCTGGAGCTACCAGCCTGCAGAAAAATTGCATTAAAAAGAAATGTATTCTTGCTCATTCTATTTTTGCATGCAAGGTTATTGTGTTTAAATAAACCAATGACAGATTTCATACAAAACCACAGATTCAAAAACATCAGGACAGTTATTCACTTGAAAATGTTAAAATATTTTGCATTCCCAAAAGGTAATCCCATTTTGCTTCCTTGTTAAACTACTCAATTGGCATAATATTAAGCTTCGCTTCCTGATGAGAGGTGCTAATATTAATGTTCCTTTTCTCTGTGCAGATATTTTTCTGCATGGGGGCTCATTTGCAGTGAAGCAAATAACATCATCTTCAGAAATCAGCAAATGAGAGATAGTTCTTTGGGCTTCCACCCCACACCTTCCACTGACTTCATAGTCTGACACAGCAGGAAATTTCTGGACCAGTTGGGCTGTGATTAGACTTTAACAATCCAGAAGTAGAAGCTTAGGGTTTGTGGTGAGTTGATTTCTTCTTGTTTTAGAATAGGAATGCAAAAATATTTTCTAGCAAAATGAAAGTTCCTGCAAAAACTAACCATCCTTGTAAAAAAACACTTAGACCATAAATTCTGTACTCTGACACAGGTTTTTGATGCTCCCTTAGGAAGCTTCTGAAACAGCAATTTACCTATTTTCTGCCCATTATTTAGGTACTGGAAAGGAATGAGGCACATTGACTTTAAAGGGACTTCACTCATTTATTGGCTGAGCTCCAGACAGTCAAACTTGTAGCCCAGCAATATTGTCCACCTGCTCTGCTTTGCCCTTCAGATACTAGCTAGTTAATACAGTTTCTTCCTACATAACTGATTTTATTTTGTTTTATTTTTTGAAATATCAGAGATACTTCAAAAGAAATTAGAAAGAGAAACCAGAGGAAGTGCCCTAGCATAATATTATTACCTTAATGTGGAGGTTTATATAGCATTTGACAGGATTTATTGCATATAAAATTTTGCAGCTAGCAGGTATGCATTTCCTACACTGAGTGAGATTCTTCTGTCAGTTACTGTGAATTTGTAGCAAGTGCAATAAAAGTAACATAGCTTTCTGTTTACATGTGTTGCTATACAATATTTAAAGTGTAAAGAGTTTGAAAGTTGTTAATGGATAGAAGTGTTTATGTTAGAGGAGATGAAAAAATGGAATAAGGAGTAGGAGGCATATGGTAATTCAGATGAAAAACATTTCATGCTGGAAGAAACATTCCTGTTATATGATGTGTTGAATAATCTCGTGTGGGTTCTTTTCTTTGTTTATATGTTGTTTTAAAAGTGACACAGTTTCTGTGAGGAAATGAGTATTTTAATGAATTTTAGACAGTCTTGCCTGAGAGAAATAGCTATCTAGCTATAAAATATGCAAAGATAACCTCAAATGATGATGGCTTCATTTTGAATGTTCTTTGTTTATTGTATTAATATTTTCAATAACTCAGTCAAGATGACGATGTTCCGTTTACATGTGTATAGCTAAATATTTTTAACTGACTTGTAGTTTCTCTAGGATAGGACTTCAACTCATGAAAAAGCCTTTAAAAACAGATTGTTTTCTCTGTCTATCTCTTGAAGTTGTGTGTGTGAGTTTGGGAAAAATGGTGAATTAAGAAGAGTTCAATTTAAATCTTGCTCAAACGAAAGGACTCAGATATTGTGACATGTGGTCTACAACACCCCCAGCCTCAGAACCTGTCTCTAAGAGCAGAATTTGCAAAGCTAATTTCAGTTCAGAGCAAGGTGAGATTGACAGCTGCCAGTACACCAAGTGCTAGGATGCCCAAACCAATCAATAGGCAATGTGGAAGAGCAGAGCATTTCTGAAATGCTGTCTCCTGCAGGGACTGCACTCCCCAAAGCTGGAAGCCAGAATTCTGTTTTTTGCACATTCACCTCATAAAAGCACTTGCCCAGTAAGTGCTGTTCTGCTTCCCGGGATGCTGATGGAGTTTGTATTTGCTACTTATTGGATAAAGGAACAAAACCAAATCAAAACCAATTCAGAGAGCAGCCACTCAAGACAGCATCTTTCTCACTGGACCAGCTGAACTACTAACATCTGCTCTCCTTTGGCCCGTGTGGCTTTTGCACTTCTTGCTCATAGTAGCATAGCCATCCACAAAAAGGATAAAAGGCAGTTGCCTCCCACAGCTCTGTGATTAGCACAGTCTGTTATGATGCACCAGCTTGAATCCCAACCTTCCTCATCCTTTGTGTCTCAAAATGGGTCTCCTGGAGCAGATGTTCTAACGAACAAGCCATTAGACATAACAGCTTAAGTAAACTTTGTGGGTTTTGTGAATTTTGTGCAAACCATCTCAGTAGAGATTTTCAGTGGATATTGGTGGAGGAATGGTTATTTTACAGACATGGGAAGAAGGCAGATCTTGAGGAGACAGATACACAATAATCAGCTCAGCAAAGGTCATGCACGATATAGTCCTAGTTCAGACATTTGAGAAGTTACTGCTCAAAACACTAGCGTGTCTCGAACATCTGCGAGTGTCAGTTTTCTTTCCCTTTTATATCTCCTTTCCTTTTTTTTTTCCCCCCTATTGGTTCCCTGAACTTTAGCATCTCGTCCTGTTTGAGTGAGATTCAGAAAGCTCCTGAGTTGTGGTGTTTATAAGAAATCCAGATACTCCAGTACCATTGATGCAGACATGCAAAATGTAAACAAAAAAGTGACTGCAAGGATTCATTTCAGGTAACTTCAGATGTGTTCGTGATCCTGAGATAAAAGTTTTTCAATCGCTTTACTGTATCATGCCACACTCCAAAAGGTCTCCATGAAACATGTCAACAGGAGTCTTTTACTTGCTTGGAACATTCAGGGAGACATAATAGAAACTGCAAAGCACATTAATTTCAGTAATAATTCCTTCTTTTAGACTTAAAACAATGTTAAAATAAAACTAAGTAGATAAGTGACAAGTCTAGAGATAATATCGCCCACAGCAACAGACCAGTGATTGATTGATGTGTTATATATTTGCTAAAAATAATGGTGGTCCTTACATTTTTCCTCCTACAGCATAGTTGTTAATCTTAGCTGCATTCCTACCTAACTCTCACAGAAATATTCTAAAATTATTTAAAAATTAGGAAGCAATCTTCTATTCTGTTCTGGTTAGTAGCAGAATATCACCTTTTCCTAGTTAACTGCAGAAATATTTATTTGTCTCATACAGACAAATTTTTGCAAGAAAAAAAAATAAGACAGAAGCAAGAATTTATTATATTTAGTTGTTAAGAAAATCTATGTAATTTTATCTTAAACTATGTGATCAACACCATGCTGAAGATTTAAAAAATATTATTGTTATATATTTTTTGCTCTTTGCCTGACAGTATTTAAATGAAAACTTCAGTTCCAAATTTTATTTAAAACTACAATGTCCAAGGAAGTCACTTTGTTTATCTGAAACTGTACAGTGTTCATATTTCTTTTTTCTGTCTCTGCTTAAAGTTTGAATCCCTAGTGAGCAGCTTTCTGGCTTTGTAGTGAATATGCCATGACTATATGGAATAACACCAGGACACCACTGACATTTCATTGATAAGATTTGCATTAAAATATATTCACAGACAGCCTGTCTTGCAAATACACATCACTGTAGAACCTTTATCAATTTCAGACACACTCTGCCTTTATCATGCATAAAACTTACAGAAACATTTGCCAAGAACAGTTATCCAAAAGATGGAGAGAAAGAAGGTAAAGTGTTTTATAACAGTTCAGTTCCCTGTTGTGTCAAGACAGAGAAAAGAATCAAAACCACAGCAATAAATTCTTGTTTTATTCATCTATGTTTATTTCTCTGCAAATGTCTTATGCAAATGTAGACCATTAACATGTTCTTTCTAGACAGCCTGGCTCATATATCTATGTGTCTTCTCCTCGGCTTTCTTTCCATCTATTCTATGAAACTAACTGCAAAAATGTGTTTTCTTTTTTTTTTTTGTTGTTGTTGTGTCTATTCCCTTCAGAGTCAATTATTTTGTTTTCTGGATTATGCAAAATACACTGAAAGCTACAGTTTACTATTTTTATTTATCTGTTCTGGGGTGCCACTTAGTTTTACAGAGGAGATACATAACCATGAGCAAAGAAACTCACACAAAGGCAATCAAACAATAATCAATTGTCCAGTTGATTAGATAGAGGAATCCCAGTCTCATAGTAAAATGTTCATTTGCCTCCACTGAAATGAGATCAGGTGCCAGGTCCTACTGTAGCATGCATCAGCTGGTGGCATGAAGTCTAGGTGTGACTGTGTATCATTTCCTTTTGTCCTCTGCTTCCTCTTTACTCCAAGCAGCAAATAAAGGACTGACAATTTAACTCCCAAGCCCTACAGGAACAGAAACTCATGTAATGTTATTATTTTCCTTTTCAGTTTTCTACTCTATAGTTCCTCTATAGTTCATTTCCATAAGAAATTAAAACTGTCTGATATATTTTTGGTTAGTGACAAGATGGAGACACTAGTCTTAGAAGTGTGGCCTGTATACAGGTACTCATTTATGAGGTCAATATTTCTAAGTCCAATATTTATGAGTCCAATTTATATTTTGTGGTAGATTCAGCTGAACCACCTAGCTCTGTACTTCCCAGTACTCAAATCTGTCACAGACCTGCATGTAGATCTTACCTTCTCTCCCCTTGAGCCATCTGAAGTCTTGAAATAATAAAATGGTGATGATGCATTTCTGAGATGAGATGAAAGTCTAAGAAGAATCATTACTTAGCTCAGTTGTAGTGCCAAATAGAACTCTGTTTTCATCTTTTGCATCTGCATGTTACTTTGATGTTTTGCATTGACTTCTTGGATCATCTCACCGTTGTTTTGGAGATCTCTTCAGAGTATGCTGAGACACAGTGTAGGTGTTGCACAGCGTTATTACTCCTGCACAGCTGCTGTGCTCAGCAGGAGGGCTGTCTCTAGCCTAGTAAATGGAGACCACTGGCTGACACTGAGGGCAACTACAACAGAACTGTTTGTGTCAATATGAAAGGACTCTTCCCTTACAAAGCAGGGCTGCTGCAGGCAAATTTCCTATTGGGAACTGGTCCTGACCTGTGCTAACTGCTGAACTGTACTCATGAGTTGTTGGGGACTGCTATTTGTCACTGCCCAAAAGCGTGCTAGTGGCAATTCTAATAAGCTGCCAGAGAGCTGTGCCCAGAAACGTTTCCTCTCCCTACTGTATTTGTACCCTTGCTGCACAGACTGCACTCCAGTCTGGCCTCCTTTTACCCTCAACCTGCTGTTTTTCCTCAGCTCCTTGCTAGGGGAGAAAAGGGATATTTTTTTTCTTTCTCTCTTCTTTGATTTTAAGACAAGGCATCATGCAAAGGTTTAACCAACCTTGAGTTTCTCTCTTTTTTTTTTTTTCTTGGGCAAGATCTTCCTTTCCTGCATGTATGTACTGCAGTTTGATGCTAATAGCCACAATATCGTTGCCTATTTTCAGTGTAAAGAAGTTGATGGCCCCAAAGTCCTGCTTTTGTGTCTCTCAAATGTACTCCAGGGGCTTTTAAGCCTTAAATTGCTCGGGTTTTGTAGGTTTAATTCTTTTATTTGAACATAAAATTTTTCCGCTTATTAAAAATATAAATGCTATGTCTACAATTTCCAAAAGCTTTGCTAATCATGGAAGAGTCTAAGAAAGCTCCAAAGCAATTATATCTTGTAATTATAATGAAAAAAAAACTCCAACTAGTTCTTAGTGAATCACAACATTTACCAGTTTGGAGCCTGCAGCTATATGGATGAGATTAGCTGCTAATTGGAGGGAGGAAAAAAAGAATGAATAGAAAATGAATTTTATGTTTTAAAATAGCTTGGACTTGTATTTGATTTGCAATAAGAAAGTCTCTCTTGTGTGGGTTGCTTTCTTTTTTTTTTTTTCTTCTCTAGAAGCCAGGAAAAGAGCTGAAATGTGCTGTTATATGTACAATACCGTGTTTGCAAATTGCAGATATTTTTTGAAAAAGAAAAGTGGGGACGGCTGGCTAAGGCCTTTCTGCTTCTTGCAGAGACTCTGGCATAGTAATTCTTTATACATGCTGTGTCCTGCCAGTCTGGTAAAAGCGAGTCATCACGGAGATTAGGGCACATCAGAAGGAAGAGGTGTAACTTGGCTGAGTGGGGCTTCAGTCTTTCACCAGTACAAAGTCCCTTGAAATTCTTTTCCCAGCTCTACAAACTCCTCTTGGACACCTCCAAAGATCGCATTTATGAGATGGGCTATCATTTAGTTGCAGAGGTGGAGTATATCCCGTAGATGTTACACAGTTCCAGATCTTGATCGTAGCCAAAATTCTTCCACGATGTGTCAATAGAAGAAAAAAAAAACAAACACCACCACAACAATAACAACAACAAAAAAAACCCACAACCTTGTAGCTTATACAGGCTGCAAATGGTGCGCTCACAGAACTGTGCAGTAACTGGAGATCTCAGTTCAGATGGTGAAGGTGAGGCACAATAGCACAATGCCAGCCCAAGGTAAAATGGTGAGCTTCTCAAACAGGCACAGTGAAGAACCATGCAACTAATTGCTTCCATATTGGTACTAGTGAAGTCTTCACTGAATTAGGGTGCTGGGGTGTGTGGGACGTGTCTCTGCACTGATTTATATTGAACTGTACTTGTATTGAATTACACCTAAAAGTGTAACTAAGAACATCCATGATGCTTTGCATATGCAAAACATTAGGGACACAAAATTAAAGGCTTCTTAGAAGGATCTGTCTTGTGCTGTAATTTGTTTCTTTGTAACATTTTGCAATATTAATTAATTTAACAGATTTTATGTGTTTAAATGTTGATAGCTTGAGGTTTGATTCATCAGCCCCTCCTCCTTACAGCAAAAGTAATGCCTAATTAACATTCCGCTGCCTTGCTGTAAAGTTGATTGAGATGGTGGATGGTATTTTAGCTGATTGTAATGCAGTGGAAATGACAGAAATAGCAACTATTTGGGGCTAACAGGAATTTGAACGAGGGCCCTTCTTCCAAGACTGGAAAATCTTATCTATATCATGCCTAAAGAGAAGTGCATTAACATATTTCACAGAAGATAAGATTATGCTACAGGAGAAGAGTTATAAACAGGTGCTCTTGGCAATTGCTAGATTTTAAATCTAAGCCCATGTAGCTCTCAAAGAGTGAGCTAACCATTTCTTCACAAATAAAAGTAATTGCTTAAATGAGTTATTGCAACTATAGGCAATTTTCTTACCAAAGCTGGTAAAGTAACACAAATACAGATAGGCATTACTTTTTAAAATGGATTTGGTGACTGAGTAATATGATTAAAGCATATTAATCACTGACAGCATCCACAAATTCTTTTTGTGTTATTTCTAGCTAGGGAGCCTATACATGAGAGTAATGAGGAATATTTCATAATGAAAAACATTTAGATTAGAACCTATTTATGTGCCAAACTATAAGACTTCAGAAATATGTTTTGTTTTGTTTTGTTTTAAAAACCCAACCCTACAGCCTGGCAACATATGTGTCTCTATTCCATGCTATGCAGGCTGTTTGGAATTGGGTGTGTACTGAGCCTGCCCTCTCTGATTCCCGTTATTCTTGAACATTTCAGTACAATTTACACTAGAACATAAATGCACAAAATTTCTTTTATCATTAAAATTTTATCCAGAATATTCTGAGTCCTCCAAACTCTTTGTGTTAGCACACAGTTTGCATATTCTTTGGTCCAAAGAACAGGGGAAAATATGGAAAATCTTTGTTGTTTATTTTGACATAAATCTGTTGTTTATTTTGACATAAGACTGTCTCTCCTGTGTAGAGATGTAGACAGTTCGACTATAAAGAAATCTTGATTAGAGCAGACATTTCAGTTGCCCACTAGTTTGGCTATGCTGCTAGTTGAGTCATTTTTAGATATAGACTAAATATATATACTAAAATTAATTTGATAGTAAACATGCCAAAATTAGTCTGCTTTAAAAAGCTCCAGAAACACAGCTGAACTTGTCTGTTTTTTCTATCATATAAATGAAAACTTATAAATGTCTGAAGAAGGACTTTTTTTTTTTCTTCTAATAGAAATATCTGGAAATGTAGAAAAATTTGTATCATTACTTATATTATCACCTTTATTAAATGTGTGAAATCTGCTTTTGCCTTGGCAAGGGGAAATCATTGGTTCCAGGAAATGATAAAAAGTTTTGTTGAGAGAGAGGAGATAAAATTTAGGCATCTCATTTCCTTATAGCCTTTGAAACTCTCAGACCAAATATCTAAACCGGCAGTACCCTCTTGGAATAGAAGTCATTCATCACAGTTGCTTTCTCCAGCACTGTTACTAAATCATAATAAAGAATCTAAAAAAATGGCTAATTATAAAAAATCAGAATATTGTGACATTGGAATTTTCTAGTAAAATGTAATCTATATAATCTTTTAGTCATGATTTTGATTACTGAAAACTTCATACAGCTTGCTTTCTAGTAGGTAGTTGTGTCTGTTTCTTTAATGTAGTGCTTATTTTGTTCTTACTCAGTACAAAAGTAGGTAGTTACTTCCCCGTGCACTTTCCAGGACATCAGCAGAGCTACTCTCAATATTGTTCTCTGTTGCTCAGGTTTTTTGGTAAATTTCAGATTCATTGGCATTGCACGGTGATCATCTTAGTGTTGCTTTTATCACTGTGGCTCAGACCCCCACTGCATCATTTTAGATATGAACAAGGAGGCTGAGGCTTGAAACATTATTCTGAAGCATTCCCTATATTATTAAGTTCATGCAAGTATTCTCCTTTGTTGGATTCTGGAATATGTTCATGTGTTTTATGTATACATATGCATTATGACAAACTGTGTTTGGAAATGCCAAGAAATGTCACTAGTGTTAGCTTGTTAGCCATGGTATGTTAACTTTCTGTCCAAAACCAAACTGACAAATCAAGAGCTTCTCTGTCAGGATATGCCAGCTAAATGGATTTTTTTCTGCTACCTCTCTCAGCAGGAAGTCTGGAGGGACGGGAGAGGAAATTAATGCCAGGGCATGTGGTATTTAAAAGCAACATAGTTCTATCGCTACATCAACTGACATTGAAATCTATGAATTATTTGCAGCCTTTATGAATAGCCACTTGAAATATCTCTAGAGGTTTTTACCATAAGGCTGCCTATTACTCTTATTTAGTTCCTAATGCATCAATTAAGCTTGATAAAGCAGAAAAAATGAATGTCACATTTAGTATGCTTCTGGCTGATTGCATTGATTTTTGGCTTCTGAATAGATTCAATTACATGGTGTAATTCAAGCTTGTCGTGACTGTAATTTTGTTGGATCTACTCCTTCAGTAACTTCTCCCTTTTCTAATTTCCCATGGGAGGTCAAAGGTCACTCTAAGAATGCCATTTTAAAAATAGATGGGCATTAAATTTGTTAAATAACTTAGTAAAAATAATGAGCTTAGTAAATGCTCTTACACAGAGTTGTCAGAAATCTGAAAATGTTAGAAACAGCAGGTCTCCAGGACATGTTTGGCACTGGAAGATACTGTGACTTTAAACACCAATCTCTCACCATTTTATGGAAATCCAGGCATGGAATTAATAATGTTCAAGGTTCTTGGTGTGTAGATTCGGCTTCACGT
Organism: Scolopax mira; assembly: GCA_004320125.1. Taxonomy (NCBI): domain Eukaryota; kingdom Metazoa; phylum Chordata; class Aves; order Charadriiformes; family Scolopacidae; genus Scolopax; species Scolopax mira. Next base: position 47,239 of record BJBW01002810.1, read on the forward strand.
GTACTCTGTTAACATTCAAGAGTTTTCCTTCATGACCTGTCTCTTACATCCCAATTCACTCTAGATACTGCATATGAAAGGTGAAGCAAGAAATGAAGCAGTTACTTACCTTAAGATACTCTTGTTCAATTCACTTTATTACTCTAGCCATGTTAATTTTGATATGAAAACACTGACATGATTCCAGTTTTTAATGAGTAATTTCTAGGGCCTGGGGGCCAACAATAGTTCCTGTATCTTCACTAGATTTACATGCCAAGTGCTTCAAAACAGCCTTTTTTTTTGTGTCCACTAAAATAGGTAAATGCTGTTTCCTGTCAAATTAGCAACTTCACAAATAGGCAATGAAATAAGGTTAACTTCTCTTCTCAGAAGAAAAAAACCTCACAGTAAACTGTACAGTAAATGATGTTAAAGCTAAAAAGGGTATTTAAAGAAATACAGCTTATTTCAGGGGGAAAACAAAAAGCAAACACAGGAAAAACACAGTAAGGAAGTATGGTTGTCTGAACCCAGCAAGCATGAGTGTAAAGCCAATTCAATGCCAAAAGTCATATTGACATATGACTTAAATGCACATCCTCACCAGTCTTTTGACTGTAATGAAGTGGAATCCCTGCTCCGAGGCTCATCCATAGCCTCCTCATCTTCATGCAAAGAAAGATTTTCAAGCTACCTGGGACTGAAGATTTCTGTTGGGCAGGAGTGAAAAGGGTAGCAGAAAGCTTTTAAGGAGCCAGCTGGCTAGAGAGTGATAAGTTCCTCCTTTGGCAGAGAATTCCTCCTTCTGTTAGAAAATAGAGCTGTGAGCTTTCTCTGGGAGTTGAGCAGCTCAACCTCATCATCCAGTGAAAGACCTGGATGCCAAACCTTGTCTGAGAGGCAGGAATAGGTACAGTGAAGGTGACAGCAGGAGGAAATACGTCCACCAGAAGGGAACTGTGCAGGTTAGGACTCTGCATTCCAGAAGAGATGTTTTTTAAGAGCGTTATGAAAACTGCAAGTGGCACGAAAGAGGTGAATGTGAATCAACTCTTTACTGTCTTTTCTATAGATGGGCAGTTCAAAACAGTCAAAGAAAGGTGATTATTTATGCAGTGGAATTTGGACAAGTTTTCCAACTTAGGCCCTATCACATCTTGCAGTAGATGTGAGATGTTAGATGTTGACATCAGATAATGGGGCCACTTCCTAGGAAGGTCTTCACAGGCCATTCTGCAAGACCAAATGAGTCATGACAGCTTCTGTATTCTTTTGTAGTACAATCCTTGGGGTTGTCCCTTCAGCCACAGCTCGCTCACAACAGACTGTAGAGTGTAGCAGGTTATGTAACGGCAAATTACCCGTGTTCTTGAGTTGTGTGGTCTGCCCTTGTTCCATTAAAATAAATCTTGATTAATAGGGCCATTTTCATGAAAACTATTTAGGTAGCATGGAAACCATCTACTTAAGAGACTTTGATGCCGTAGGCTGGGGCTAATAAAAAACAATATTAGTCTTAGCAGAGCAACACAGGTGACACTTTAATGCAGAGGTTTTTTTCATATTGTGCTCTTGTGGAGAATACCTTATTGTAGGCAGAGAAAATGGTTAATCTTTTAATTTTAAGGTGTAACAATTAATTGTTTTAAATTAAAATAAATTAACATTGTTGAAGTTAACTATTTCCTTACCCAGGGACCCTAATATAATCCAAGAATGGCATGGAGATGGGGAAGTGGAAATGATTATTCACTATTTCTAATAATAGAAGAATGAAGGCATCCAATTAAATCAGCCTGCAGTGGGTTTTAAAGAAAGGAAGGAATGCTTTTCCATACAAGACACAATTGAATAATGGAGCTCATTAGTACAATATATTTTGTGTATCAAAAATACAAATTGTATTAAAAAGAGAAGTTCAAGAGAAATTCATGGTTTCGTCTGTTTGAGACCATTAAACATTGTGATCCAGCTGCAATCACAAATTGCAGAAAGTAAAACTGTTGGAGGGAAGAGTCACTTTATCCTTTTCCTAGTTCTTCTTACCTTCCTTTCAATTGCTACCGATTTCCCTCACAGACACAATACCAAGTTTAATTAACTTTGGGGCCTACTCGACTACAACATTTTCACCTTTTTATCCAAGTATGAATCCCTTATTATCCTAATACTGGCATACCACATGGTCCTACTTTATTTCCCCCACTGACTGACACACAGCTCTGGGAAGGAATTCAGAGTCCTTTCATAATTGATGGTGCTGCTGCAGTTGGATGAATCACTCCATTCCTCCTTTCCTCCTCCCCGCCCCTGTACAATCCTGTCGGCTCCCCTGAACCAGCTCCCTGGAACTTGCATGGCTGCATTGTCAGTCAGGTCACCTCACCTGTTTGACTCAAAAAGAATTTCTTCCCTCCCCAGATTAATTTTGTGAAAAACTAATGAGCAGATCTGATTTTCAGTATGGTGAAGCAAACTTCAGAGTTGATGAAAAAAGTAATGGGGGCAGAGGGTCAATCTTTCTGCAGATTATCAATCCTCTAATCTTTTTTATGCTTTCCTTTAAAATATATTTTACTGCATCAAATTATTATTCTTGTATCTTTTATTTTAAAGCTCATCTAAGAAAGAAATACCTCTTAAATAAGAACTGTTACTTGGGTGTACTTTGACTGGGATCTCATCTTCAGAAGTAGATTTTTACAGTTCTGTCAACAACTTTTTCTGCAATGATGTGTGTATACAGAGTTGGTATTTCTAAACTCACCCTGGGCCCCCAACTTCACTTACTGGTAACAGTTTGCACAACTGCCTGTGCGTCCTCAGTGACACGCCAAATGGAGCAAAGGCTTCAGCACATGAGAAGTGCCATAGGTTAGACACAGGACCTGTCATCCTGCAGGAGCATCTGAAATCCAAGTGGGATCTCCTAGATGATCACAAAGGACAATATGTATCTATTTGTAAAATATTATACTTCAGATCTGTGCTGGCTGTAATTTTTCATATGGTTGACGGAATGAACATTTACAGATGAAAGTGAGCAGGTGAAAGCACCAGGAAAGAAGGAAGGGAGGGACAGAATTCAGGTGTGTTTTCTTTGCATATCCTGCTTTCCCTCGAGTGTCCTCTGTTCTGTGCTTACTGGAAGGACTGGAGTTTTAATGCTTTGATTTTCCAGCAGCTGGGTGGGTACCCGGGAATCCTGGGAAACTAAAATGATTTGTGCATCTAGCCATAAGTGATTTGCCTAAGGTTACTCGAGAAGCCTGTGGATGGGAGATGAAGCACACATGACCTCATCTACTGCTCTAACCACTTGTTTGTTCTTTCTGTGCACATATGCGCTGAAATTATATTTATTATAAATGGCCATTTTTGTCACAGAACTGCTCAACACTCGGATCCAAGTGATGTCTCTGTGAGGTAACTTGACGTTTAACCTTCTTCCTTTATAAGTTCAGATATAAATTCGTGTTGTTTAATCAACACTTTCCAAGACTACATGAATACCAAATGTACAGACTGCAGACCTTCTTCTGGATTGCAGTGATATTTTTAAAATTTGTATCAATAATTATGTTAAATTCTTCAATGCCAACCCCTTTTTTGGAAAGACTGAACAAAGCTGAATAATTGACTGGCAAGCATTCATAAAATAGTTCAGGGTGACCAAAATGCTTTGACATTATTTGTCATGTCCATGTATCATTCACCACCAAGTGAGAGTAGCACATGGCTACAGTTTCCAATAATGTTAAGTCTGTTTACCTTTTCCACGGTGATTTTAGAATTAAGAACAATGCCTCTGAAATGTGTGTTCTGTTCCATGGTTGGTCAGAAAATTTACCATTTATAAGCCAGTGACAACAGAATTTTATCTGTTTATTCCATTATGCAGTGCCATTCTGATGATGACATACAGCTGACAAGAGATACAGTATTTTCTCCATCTGTTCATCCATCAACCCTTGCTTGGCACAAAACATGAAAAATTTTATCCTTACATAGCACCACAAAGACAACTACAAACGTGAGTTATCTTTATCTTAATATATACGATACCAACTTGATCTTGGAGATAAGAAACTAATATTATGCATATTAGCTGCTAGTTACCTACGTAGAGAGTGATTAATACTTCTGTTTCTGTTATTCTTAATCTGCTCTCACCTTCTTTGGAAATACAGGCTTTAATGCTGTTTTTTGAATGCAGAGAAATTGATAAGAAAGGAAAACCAGCAACCTCCATGTCAGTAGGGGCTTGTGTGGTTGAGCCTGCTGTAACTTTTTGTGAAGGATGAATGATTCTGGTTAAGAAGCAGAGTAGAGACAGTTGTTATTTTCTACTTGCCAGCAGGTGAAAAATGTGATGGATGATTGCATCCAAGAACATAACAAGAACTCTGGAGATAGGGGTTCAAGTCACTTCTTTCTCTCCTTAACAGTTCTCCATTTGTATAAAAGCAGAAACAACATTTTCCTTTCTCACAGAAATCTTCCAAGGGTAAATGTGATATTATGTGAGTTGCACAAAGGCAGCAATGAGCACTGTATTAGGGCAGAGATCATTAAATGCAGCTGGCCTGACAAAATCTTATAAAAAATTCTTTTTTTGTCTCGCTTTTCTTTTATTCCCAGTCTTTGAGGGTGTGTGACTAGGGGGCACTGAATAATTGAAAACAGGAATCAAGCGCACCCATAACAGTGAGAACTGCTGGTGCTTAACATCCTGAAACTACTCTTCTAGGAGGAGCACAAGAAGCTCTATCCAGCTTAATGGCCTTCTTAAACCTGAAGTCAGGTGCTGCAGATGGGGAATGAAGAGGAACAGCCTTGTTAATACTTGTGAAACAGAGGGCTTTTTGTGGGAAAGGTCTTCAGGTTTTACCATTTTGCTGTGATCTCACAGCTGAATCTAACTCCTCTTCAGTTAGCACTGAACTTATTTTCCAGAATAAACAGGTCTTCTTTTAATTGGATTGGCCAGCTACTCCTGGAGGAACCTCAGTACCTTAAGGTATTGTAACAGAAATAAGAAAATAAGTAAGAAAGACAATAAGAAAACTTTTGCCAATATATCATATTGCCTTTACTTGAAACAATGAGTGCTCTTTATACAGAGGAAAAGAAAAAAATGTATTTGCAGTTTGAAGTGTCTTTAATTTTTCCATCTTGTACAAGTCTTGGAAAGTCCTTCTGAAATTAACCATTCTGACAAATGTTTCTGTTGTAAATTTGCAGCTGTGCATAAGCTCTGAAGGAGCAACTGTGGGTAGAATGTAAAAGAATGTTGGTTTTTTTTTTTTTTTTAACTTCTCAGTGTTATGGGGAAGGGCTGGATTGGAAAAGGATTGCTGTAGAAAAACTGGCAGCAAAATTTTAATTAATTTTTCCAAGTCCAGTCTGCTTTGCCCTTGACAGTAACTGGTGAGAAATCTCCCTGATTTTATCTCGTCTCATGACTCTGAGGAAGGGGACTGAATGAACAGCCAGTTAGCCAAGGTTAGCACACCACTGGACTCTAATATTTTGGAGGGCATTCTCTGGCCCAGCACTTGTTTTCCATTCACTAAATGGGTAGTATGATGAAACAAAGTCCCAGTTATGAAGGGGGTCAGACTACACCCCCTTGTATAAGGTATAAGCATCCCCTTGCCCTTAAGCTTTGAAACCATGAAATCTTTTTAAGCTTTGTTCAAACACTAAAAAGAAAACAAAGTTTAACCTTTGGCCTCAACTATCTCAAAAAATGAATCTGATTAGAGCTGCCTATGGTTTAGTAAGAAACCGTTTAAACTTGAGAATTTTGTGTAGATGGAGTGAAACAGTTGTCCTTGCTGTGGGTGAAAAAAGAGTGAGGGGTTTAAAGGGTCAGTCTTAATGAGGTGTGTATGTAGAAAACCTCTTTGGGAATGGACTGTCTGCTCTGTATTTGTACACTGATTAAGGAAACGGGAATATGACCCATGACTGAGGTTTTGATGCTTTTGCAGTGCAAACTACCAGTTCTGTGAGCATTGATTGAATCAAATCTGGTTTATCATGGCTTTATATCTCCTGGTTAATTGTGTGCTTCAGTGGAAGCTATACCATCAGAACACCAATAAGGCCTTTGTCACATAACCTCTGGTGTCTAATTTTAGTCTTTCTCTGTAGAAATCATTTTGTGACAACTAGAGATTCAGAAGGTCTTTCCAACATCGGCTGCCTCTTTTTCATAAAGACCTTACACACTTTAAATTGTCTTTATGTTTCACCTCTTCTGTCACATCTGTCTAAAATCAGATAAGGTGCTCAGAAGTTATTAGAGAAACATGTTTTCTTTCTTATATACATACACAGACTCAGTGACTAAGCTGAATAAGCTTCAGCTTTGGAAGCGAGGCTAATAAATAGCAGCAGTGGAAGATTGTCTTGTTCAATATTTTTCGAGACTGTGGTTAATGCAAAATGTACTCTCAGAGCATTCAAAAGGATATAAGTAAGAAGGCATATATGTATTCACAGCACCACAATGGAAATTATTTCACCACCGACCCTCATACCTCTTGAGATGGACTGGGGGAATCTGTTGGCATTTTGGGGCAGAATGAAAAGAGAAGCAAATATCATTTGGGTGTTGCCCAAGGCTGACTCCCTCTGGCTATGGATGAGAGCAGTGCAGGTGTGCTCTTGAACGTCCTGGGGACTCAAGTATAAGCATATGAAGAAGGAGGTGAAAGTGTGTTTCTGTGGGAGGTGGGGGAAGTGGAAACAGGAAAGAAATTCTGAAACAAAAAATCCTTACATTTAACTGAGTTGGGACTCTGTACATACGAAAATATCCTGGCATTTCCGAGAAGGTTGCAGACCTTGGAAGATATATTACAATCCGAAAATATAAGATACATGACTTCTGATATAGGCAGAAAGAAAGGGCCCTGAGAGAGATAATGATGTTTTCAGAAGGAGATTTTGCTTTTCCCCAAAACAACATTATTCTCTGTCCTTTGTTTCTGAACCTGGGGCTTCTAAACGCAGTATGCAGGAGACTAGAAATACTTGTAAACAGAATAATCCCTGGGCATCTGAAGAGGAAGAGAAAGTGAGAGACCAGCTACCGGAAAGAGCTTCCTATGAAGTAAATGTGGACCTTATTGTCATCACTTCATTACAGAATTTTAAGGTAGTCTTGGTAAAAACATAATTCTGATTGCAAGCTTTATGTCACTTGGCAGATTCCAAGCTACATTAATCCTTGTGAATCCTTGTGAACCATTATGGTACCAATCATTTTTTAATTTTTGATATAAACCACCATGTTGAAGAATGACCTTTTTGAAAAGATTCTCTACCATTATTCTGATTTCTAGAGAAAAGTAGGCACAAACAAAACATGAATACCATGAATTCACCAAATGTCAGAAAAGTCCATAGAATGCATTTCAAATTAGAGTGAGAAAATGGAGTTAAGCATCAGAATTCATTCACACTTAAAAGTAGGCAAAAAATTAACACAGGAGTTGTACCCATATGTTTTTCAAATTTGCTTCAAAACTGAAGTGTTTTAAAAGACCACTTTGGAATGTAATTTCTTTATGACAGATTTTTCCTTTCAGATTCTCAACAGAGGCAGAGTTCTATGTGATCATTTGTTCCACATCAAACTAGATGTAACATGCTACCAAATATAATGAGGCAGCAGGTGGAAGCTAAAGGAAAATCATGTCCAGAACAGATACTTGTATTATAGAACATCTGCTATGCAGGAACTGAGGAATATGATTGGAACAAACCTGCAATAAAGGAAATTAAATCCATGTAGTGCTTAGAACAAGTAATACGAGGGTCCCACTTCCCAATGTGTCAATGAATTCATGCTTGTATTCCCCAAGGAAATATTCTGGGGAATCTGTAGCCTTTAGGAAGAAACAATGAAACTTTTTAATATCTCAATAAAAAAACTTGTTCTATCTGATATTAGATAATATCCTGTCTTGAAAAGTGACCTTCAAAAATTTGGAAATCTCTGAAATGTCCTTTCTTTCAAACAGGAACATAATGAGCACAGGTTTGATTGTAGTGGCTTGCCAGATATAAGAACTATGATGGAGATCTTCTGGAGTCAACTACTGCCTCCATTGCCTGGGTTTTTGCCCACAAATCTCAGTAGTGCAGAAAAAATAGATTTCAGCGTATACAATAGTTATCCTACAGCAGCAAAACCATGTAAATTTAGTGAAGATAATAATCACAGTTGAGTTTGTTCCTTTATATCTGAAAGTAGGAAAGAACTGCCACAGTTAATTAGCACATTGTTAATTAAACAGTGTAGCTAGTTGTACTACTGCAGAAAGTTAACGATACTATAATAAGTGAGTTGCATATATTTTTTTTAACTCTAAATATAGAAAGATTTAATAGTAGGAAAAAGTTTCATGTTATGCTAGTGGAAAACATACCATCTGGGTTCTATGTATCCTGTCTATGTAGTCTATCTATAATCAGAAAAGAAATGACACTCTCCTTCCTGTTTCATGAATATTCTGCTATCACTAGTTTGCAAGACAATTAGCTTCTGGTCATTTCTTCTTTTCTGTAATTTGGATGTTCAAATAGCAGGTGTATTTCTTTCCCTGAATATACTTGGGATCCTGTTTCGGAAGCAAATCTGGATCTCTTCTGGATCCTCCAAAGTAAAGAGTTACTTCCAAAAAAGTACAGTCTTCTCAAAGTTTGGTTACTGTAGACCTTGAATGACAGATTCGGGTAGCAAAGTCATTTATATTCTGTGCCAAATGATGTTTTTTATGATTCTTCATGAAAAAAAATTATATTTTTCTTGAATGAATCTTCTATTTCAAGAAATCCAGTTTTTGTTATTATAGACCTATGTCATAAGGAAAAACTGCTCAGTTCACATGATTTAAACCAAATTGGAATTGAAGTGGTTTATGGATTTATCAATGACACATAATTAACTGGCAATCGGTGACCTGTACTCTCCAGATTAACTAATATACAGCAGATAAACCACAGCAGCAAAGATTTACAGATTGCTAATTTACAACTACAAGTTTCTAAACACCCTTCTCTTTATATCCAATCCCCAAAAGAGCTATTGTCCACCCTCTGCCCTCTCCACAGACCATGTGGTTTACACACACATGGACTTGGATGCACACACCCCTACCTCCCCTCTGCCAACCACCAAAGGGTGGTCACACTCACATTCCCTGCTTCTGGCACCCCACAGGGAGGCTGCAGGAAGGGGCAAGGGGGCTGGATGCTGCTCCACTACCCACTCTTTTTTCCCTCCACTACAAATCTTCTTTTTTTTTCTTCCACAATGGCCTGTGGTCTTTGGCTATGTCTTGAATAATACAGGCCAGGATATAATTGTCCTAGGGTGAGTATACATAGGTAGGCAGCCAGATAACAGATAAATGATGAAGGAAGGATAAAATGAGTGCTCATAGAAGGAAGTTGGGGGTGAAAGAGATGGCTATTAATCCACATATCAGTTGTTGGGTAGAGTCAGAGAACACAGGTAACAGTCAATAAGAGGTAATAGGTAACACCTGGTTGTTAACCCAGAGATACAGTCCTTGCCTCAAAAATACCAGTAATATGCTAAGAAGTCATGACAAAGCTCAAATAAGCTTTTTTTTTTTTTTTTTTGGTAGAGCTGCCTGGTAAATTCCAACCGTATTGTAATGTAGAAACAATAGTACAATATAGTCTATAACAGAAACAGTTTGGTTAAAAAGTGAAGGCATGCCACACTGATTTTTCTATATTGATATTTTTTTTTCACATGAGCAAGTAACTGCTGAATTTGAATGAGATAATTACAGGCAAAAGCCTCTCAAAAGAGAGGTGGATGTTTTAAAGCTCCAGACACTAATTGCCTGTTTTGTTTTGTTCTTAGTTGGTATCTTTTATTTCTGCCTTTGAAAATTTGTATGCTTGCAGCCAGCTTCCTCAGATGTGTAAAATAAGAAGGGATACACTGGTTTGAGAAATAAGTAGCAGCCACAAATGTAAACAAGATATGTCATTTTGTTTCACATCAGAACGCTTTTTTGTTTTGACCCTGACTAATCTGCAGTTTTCTTGCTAAGGTGTGTTTATCACAAGGACAAGACACTTCATCGGATGCAACCATGATCTGAGTAAGGGGTTATGAGGCTGTGTGGCTGCATCCAACATACTGCTGCATAAACAAATACTTTGCTAGATGGTATTAGAATGGCAAAATTTTCTTACTAATTCCCTTAGAAATCCTTGTCTGTGATAACTGAGAGATTCAAGATACAGAAGAATTATGGTATAAGTATATGGTATAGGTTTCTATACTTCCCTATGCAGTGTGACTTCGAGTTGGAAGAGTGATGCTCTTCTCTAATGATCAGTCCACGTTCCAATTTATCCAATCAATTTCAATTTCCCTTTGAAGGTGGGCATAAAATAACCTTTCCTTTGGCTATGACCTTTAATAATTTCCAGATCTGTAGTAATGACATAAAGATTCTATATCCTATTACCAGCGCAGGCTCATCCGCCTACCCTATGAGTTTTGCCCTTTGGGTCTTCCAAACTCTTTATCACTTCCAAATGCATCTGGTACTGTCAGGAATTTACTAAAACTACTTATTACTACTTCAAGAAGCATTCACTTTGATATTACTTTTAAAAGATTCAATTTTTTGTATTATTATAGTGGAAAACTGCTCATTGATTCCTTAGCTTGATTTATCATATGTTTCATTAATCATCAGTAGAATATAATAAATGCTAAATCATCAAATGCAAGCTAGAGAAAAAGAGTCAATAAATTAATGTATTTTCATTTGTTACATTTGCTTTTTTGAGTTGTAACCTTTAAGACATAATCATGGCATAATTTCTGTCTTTTCTAATTAAGAAATGTAAAAATATTAGGGTCAGATCTTGAGTAGAACTCAGCTCAAAATCACAGTATCTGGAGCAGGATTCAGTTGCCTCAATATATATCTAGATCCATTTGGGACAGCCTAATTAAGCAGAGACATCTTCAAACAACTGGCAGACATGATACAGATACTAAAACATTAATATTCACTTCTGGTTCTGGGTGGTCTCAAAATGTTAGTTACCTGGTGAAATCTACTTTATTGATCTGGGAGCTGAATTTCTACTACAGTCAATGGAGAGAGATGAGATAAAGATCTTTGAAGGTCTTCGGATTGAAGTCTTCTCTTTTTGAGTGAATAGGTCCTGGAAGACTTTATACTTTCACACTGCAGTGTAGATGTAGGCCCAGCAGTCTGAAATCTGTAGTTATTTTAGTAATAAATAATACAATAATAACAGAATTTAGACTTCATTGAAACCTCATATAACTAGAGATTTAAAATCATGAAAATATACCAGAATGCAACAGAAAGTTAATTTTCTAGCCTTCTCATTGAGAGGTTGTGAAGGCAGGCTTTAGCAGACAATAAAACATCACATTAAGAGAATAAGGACGCAGCTGACTTCATTAGAGAGCAATGTCCATCAGAAGTGGTAGTGATTCAATAGCAGCAGGATTGGGTGCATGTGGATTAACTAAACGGATTTTGAGAAAAGAAATCAATAAATAAAGAAGAGCCACATTGAAGGTAAGTAAGAAAATACAAATTTTATTATGTAAAACATGTCAAAGCTTGAAATGAACCCCGTTCACCCTAGGACAGCAACTCAGCTGTAAATGGCTACCAGTTTCAATGTTCAGCTGGTTCAAAGCCATTAAACTGCCAATAGAGGAGAGTCTTGATCTGTCTCTTACATTCCAAACAAACACCAATGACTAATGTGAGGAACTCAGTTTATTATCCTTGCCGTGCACTTCAGACATTAATGATACTATATCATAATTTTTGTTATGCAAAGTTTTCATGCAGATCTTTTTTGCCAAAATGTATAGACTACTTTTAACTCGGATATTATCAAAGTTTATCTTTGCACTTGAATACCACTGCTTCCTGTAACTGTAAAACATGTTTTGTGTTAAAATGTGAATCAGAACTAGCTTTTCAAAGATTCTGTTAATATTACTTTTTTTTAAAGAATAACAACAGAATAAAAAATGGATCTTCTTTTATGACCTTTACGTAACCGATTCAGAAAAATAACTGTTTTCTTTGAACTCCAAGACCCATTCTATCTATATTTTCCTATTTGAAGTACTGAGGGTTTGGTTTTTTTTTTTCTCCTATTTCTTTCAAGTAACCTGGTTTTCCTATATCTAGTTCCTAAGCTGATTCAGTCACTACAATGATTATCTCTGACGGGACTTTTATTATACTTTATTAACCAAGAATCATTGTTCAGTGAGCTGATAGGTTTGGCAGTGATACTGAAGAGTTTGTCATGCTGTATGTAGAGAAGATGCATTAGAATGTGATAGAATCAAATAATGGAAATCTAAGAGAACATACTATGTCAGTATCCTACTGGACTACTCTGATCAGCAAATTAATCTGTCTCCATGGATTTATAGAAAAGGGTCCATGGAAAATATCATGGGTTTCTGTTTGGAGGAGAAGTTCTCTGGGGGAGAAAAAAAAAAAAGAGAGAGAGAGAGATTTGTTATAATAGAAAATACATACTAAATAAAAATAAAATTTTCAAAATTTTGACCCAGGGTGTTTGGGTTGGGTTTTTTTGTTGTGATTTTTGTTTGTTTGTTTGTTTAAAAACATTCAAACAACATATCTAACAGCATTCTATTAATCTGTTGGAGTTTTTTAGGGTGCAGACTACTATAGAAACAATGTGAACAGTATTGTCTGAAAAGACTACATTTAAATAGAATGAGATTCTAAATTTTGTGAAAATAAAATAAATTAGGAGAAGCTATATTATCCATCAGTTAAAATGTATTTAAAGTGTACTCATGTGGAATGTTTTCAGGATCTTAGAAATTTGGAATATCATTGGCCAAAAGAACAAGGATCAGGAAATTAATTACGAAGAAATATATTATTTGCCTTAAGTAACAAGGAAGAAAGTGTTAGATTAGCTTTTTCTGTGTCTGTTTTTTAATGTACAATTCATACATTTCTTCAACTGATTTCCAGTTTCAAATGTCCACATTTTATGGCACGCTATACATTCAGTTTATCTCGTGAACAGATGATTTCTAGTCACAGCAACAATTTTATATACAGCTGATGTGCAGCCTACTTTAGATAGGTCTACTTAATTGTGATGTATGAGATGAAAATCAGAGGAAAAAGTCACCTCAACTATTAGTTTTAGCTTTCCTACCTACTTCAGGTAGGCTTTTTGATAGAATGTAAGTAAAATTAACCTTCCTTCCTACCACTTATTACACTTTTGCTTGAGCACCACTCATAACATGGAGATATCTCCAGGAAGCTAGAGACTATGGTGAGTTTGCAAAGTAAAAAAATATCCCTTTTGCCCCGGCATATTTTCTCTAAATTTATGTTCCAGATCTATTAATGAATGAAGGGTGTTGGTTGTCACCAGGCACCATGTGTCTTTGTCTATATAAAGAGTATTTTGGAATCAGATCACCTTTTCTTTGAAACAACTAAAATTGATAGGTCTCTGAAGTGAAAACTGAGATTTTGGATTGAGGTTAGGCAATATGGAAGCCCATCAGCAGAAGGAGTTAGTGGAACTTTTTTAATACAAGATTTGACTTTTATTTTGCTTTATTATGCCCATAATATGAGGATAAGATGCTTATTTTCAGGGCGTCAGTTCTGGTTGCCTTTTTGTATCTGAATAATTGAATGCAAAGGGCTGTCATGCTGTGAGCATGATTCCCAGTAGCCCTTGACACTGGGCTTTCTGACTTCATTATAAATCAAAAACCCACCTTTGACTCAACAGAAAATTTGAGTAAAAATGTAGGCAGTGTGGTTGAACAATACTTTGAGGTTTATCTCAAGTTCAAGACCTGAGTTAATAATCTGATGCAAACACAAATAAAGACATTCTTGTTAATGGAGATCTTAGGAAAAAATGAAACGGTGAGAAAGAATAATGCTTTTCTCTTTCCCAAATCACTAGGCATTCTAGGAGGCACACTCTATGTCTGAAACTTCCTTTTTTAGCCTTTTTAAAGGAGAAGTGCTGGAAATGGAGGGGAGTTACAAAATCTTTTCTGCATTACTGAGGAGGAATTAGAAGAAGTTGAAAATACTGTTGATCTTTGTGACAAAGCCTCTCTGATCTGAACTTTACCCACCAGTTCCTAAGCCACAGCTTGGAATTTTTTTGGGAATACTCACTAAGGTAAAACCCCAGGGAAAAACTCTTTTGCTCATTTAACTTTTTTTTTTTTTTTTGTCAGACAATTTCAGTTTGCAGCTTAGATTTTGTCACCATCCCTTAGGAAAGTATTTCTGTTCTCTGGAGAAATTAATGTGAGATACAAACTCCACAGGGATATTTAGGATTAAGCTATAAATGCTGACTGACTGGTGTACTTGAAACAGCTGCCTTGACTCTACTCCTAAACTCACTTTTATTCTTCACAGTATTATTTTAGCAAAGATCTTAACAAATGCTTCACAGACAAAAAATAATCTTTTCTTCCAGTTACTTTCAAAAATTTTTGTTGTTTGCCTTTCCCTGACTGCAACATAAAGAACTCATTACGAGGAGGTACCCACAGTTTCTAGTTTTTAATTTTGGCTGGGTGCAAAGTCTCAGTAACTTAAATGCTAGCGTAGCAAATTAAACATTAAGCTAAATGATATGGGACAAAAATGCAGTGTCATATTGACAAACTCTTGATTGAAAATGAGAAAATTATTTTACAAATTGTTTCTTTTATTATAATCCATTTTTTACTGTTGAGGTTAAATGATCAAAATTTGTAAGAAAACTGAAATAGAAATTTCTGTCATTAAATGAATACAATTGAGCATCATGAGTTGGCTTCTTTGTGATTGTAAAAACTTCGACTTAAAAAATAGATTGAGTATTTCATATTCTCAATCCTCAATTACAATATTTCACTATTATTTTTTGTACAAAAATTTCAGCTGAGAGATTTTTTTACACTATAAAGACAAAAATATATGTTGACAACAGGTGCTAATGCTAATGAATCTGTCAAATTCTTGGACACTTCTATTCTTTCCCAGGGCTCAGGACGAGGAAGATTCTCAAGAAACTCTTCAGAAGACAGCTGCAGTTCATAACATTTGGTGAGTTATGAATGAGAATACACAATATGTGAACCAATGAGGTGAGCGAGTCATTCATTGCTTGTTATTCTGATACGTTGTCCTGAAATCTATAATTAGAAAGTCCATATAATTGATTTTTGCTACTAAGTTTTTGTACCTTTTCTCCTTTAGCTATCTCAAAATTAAAGCTGAAAGATTCACATTTGTGCAAAGATTCTCGACTTTAGGCAGTGGTGTCCTGTGAAACTGGGTATTTAAACCTGTATATTTGTAGAATTAATCTCTCATATCAGACCACTCCACAAAAGCAAAAGAAAATAGAAAAGAAAGGAGTCACATCACGAGCTTCCCATGGTGAAACATAAATTCCTAAATTAGGCTTCTTCATTATGTTGTGCTTTCTAGTTTTGAAGAAAAGAGAGAAAGGGAAGGGTCATTACATTTACTTTAAAACCACTTTTTTTTTTTAATTATTTTTGTTTCCTGTAGCTATCATACAAGATAAAAGTCACAGAAGATTTCGGCTGCAATTCTCATCTTCATATTGAGAGAAATAACTTCTCTCTGTGGATTAATTTGTTTGAATCATAATATGTAGAATCTCCATTTGCATAAAGTTTTTTTTCCTATTTGTTGTTTATTTTAATACTCAGCTCTTGTTCTGTCTATAAACAAAAAACAAAGCTAAAAAATCAGTTTGGAGTTTGCTTCAGATTTTAAAACAAATGACTGAATTTGTCCTTGCGTTAGAATTAATTAAGCGTGTCTCCATTTTTGTGAAGTATTTTCAGGGGAATGGTAATTTGTAGACATTTCTAATGACAACAGTTCATAACAAGATCAATAGCATGACTTTGTAATTATGAAGTTCTTGCTATTATTCAAGTACTCACTATAATCAGTTTAACTCATTACCAGCAGGGGGCTCACGATTAAAAATTTGGAGGGGTTGAAATGGAAAAGCAAACTGCTGCCTCCTTGTTACAAAAACATATTGCTAAGTTGCTTGACACCTTAATATAGTGTGATATCAAAAGACATCCAGCAATACTGCTGGTACACCAAAGGCTGTTAAAATGAATTGCTGGATGCCCCTCTAGGAGGCTCACTGATTACAGATATTAGATGATTTTCAACTTAAATATAAACCTAACAGATTTAACACGTAGCAGAAAAAACAGCATGTGAGATACTAGAGGCACCAGGCAGTTTATAGTCCATCACCGTAGGTACATTGTTCATATGGTGCTGGTATTCTACTACCCACTGCCTAAGGTTTAACAGGGCACGGGCTATTTTCCACTTAACTAAAAAATCAGAAATTGTTCAGCAACTGCAGGAAAATAAAATTCTGGATGATGGTAAAATTTGTATGTCATTGTTATGAGAAGGATTTTTTTCTGGACTATCAGTACCAAAGGGTTATTTTCATGGACTGAATGGTAAGCTTCCAGCTTCTTTGGATCTAGCTTAGTAAAAAGTAATTTAGTGCTGCTTTGCTGGCAACCTAGTAATTAGCATCACACAAAGAATGGCGTATTTGTCTCCCTGTGAAAAATGTTAACGTACACAAACAAATGATACTCACAGGAATGTAAATACATGTTGACAGCCCTATAATAAAGATGAACTAGTTTTAACAAGTCCAGTAGCATGTAAAGCTTTTCTGACCAATGTATAAGCAGTGAGATATAAATTAAACCAGTAAACATTTGTATGACACAAATATAAGAAATTGTATAGAACAAAGTCAAATAATATAAAAATTTTGGATTTTTTATTTTAAAAAAGAAAATATCAGTTATTTCCAGTGTGTCCTAATTTTATGACAGATTATCCTGATCAGAATCATGCCAATATTTGATTACTTGCTGTGTGGACTGAACCAAAGACAAACTCAGGTTCAATCACGTCCAAATTACTTTTTCTCTGTCTTTTTGAAATTAAAAGTATGTGTGTGTGAGTAATGGAAAACACTTGTAGATAGTAAAATACAAAGATATGTTTTTGAATGTCTGAAATAGTCAAACAGCTATTAATAAAAGTAAAGATAATGAAAGAGTGAATTTAGAAATTACAATAGATAGTGGAAGTATTTCTTACACTGTACAATAGGGCAGCAGTCAGGAAATTCAAGCAAGATGCAGAATCCATCTTTATGGATTTAATCAAATTTTTTTTTCTCTTGCAGTAAAAAAATTTTCTCTTGCACTTTTTTGCCATAACCAAAGTGCATTCCCAACACCATGCATTTTAAGACAAGCCTTAGTCTCTGCTGTTGATTCTCTCCTTCTCTACATTAAACATTTAAGTGTTCTTTAAAACACCAAGCAAAAGTTTAGGTCGGTTGTCTAGATTCGTACCTAGCTTCCAAACCTGACTATAATGACTATTAAATATTTAGTAAAGGTAGAGCAGAGTCCCTGGGAGAGGCTGACATACTTTCTCCAAGCATACTATAAGACAGTAATCTCACTGGATATCTTGGCTGAGGCTCCTGAAGAAAAGCAAAATAATTCTTTCATGGACTTCGGATGAATGCCCTAGTCACTAGGTTATCAGGTAAGGAAAGAGAACCTGTGCTACGGGGTTGCAGCTCTTCTCTTGGTGGTTTTGTTTCAGGTGTGGGGTGGCTTTTATTACAAATCTTTGCAAAACAAAACATTCCAAAATAGAGAAACAATCAATTTTGTTTCCCCAAACATCTCACTCCTTTGGGAAGATATTCTCATTGTAAGGGCGTTTTTTTCCCCAAATAATCATAGATTTAACAGACAGAAAATAACATCTGATCATGAAATAAGCCTCCCGTGTCACTCAGATTTAAGTATTTCATTCTTTTTGGAATGAACAGCAATTATTTATGCCTGGTAAAATTCTTCCCATCCCCAAGTACAAATATTGTGTTTGGGGTTTTTTTTACATTTTTACAATGCACAATTGAAAAAGATTATATATTTTTTCTGGTAATTATTTTGATAGCTGAGTGTGTTAAAAAGAACCAAAAAAAATGCAATTTTGGAAATTTGTTTTAATACCATTATAGAATGAAATTAGGATCTTCCAAAATCTCTAAAAATATAGGGAGAATCAAAATGGAGAAAGGCTCTACTTCCCGGCTGAACAACAGTCCAGGGCTGCAAGGGTTCTCATGATTCAAGATTTTTTTTCTCACAGTCAGAGCAGAAACTGAAATACTTACATCACAGAAGATGACCTGTACGTACAGCAATCCATATTGCCTACATAGAAATGCCACTCAGGTACTGAAGAACACTTCACATTATATAGAAAGTTCAGGCCTTCCACAAAGAAACATGTATTTTGGGGTGGGGGGAAGGGGAGAAAGAATCTGGAAAAAAAAGAAGGAAAAAAGTCAGAATATTCCATACTGCTCATTGTCAAGAATGAAGTTTTCATTTGTTTTAAATTGGCAGTTCTTTGATAGTTTTAGCTACTGTGAACTAACCAGGTCTCAGTACTATCTTTGCTAAGCTAAAGAAATGGGTTTCTTGAAGCTTCTCAACTGCATTTAGTCTTCTAATTTTTCAGCACTGCTTTTCTTGTTTTGTACATTTTTTCTTTCATTTGCCAATAGCCATATTGAGGTGTATACACACAACCACCATTCTAAATAAAAAAAAGTTTCCACATGCTAAAATTACAAATAAAATTATTCTCTGTTCTCACATACTGTAAGCTTTTTGTTTTCATTTGAACAGCTATTTTCTGTCACAGCTATAAGGGATGCTATCATTGAATGATGTTTTTAGCAGTTCCTATATGTTTTCAGAATTATTAAGTTCAATTTTTCCCTTTCTCAACTTTGAAATTGGTTGTGCTAAAATATATTTTGTGTAAAGATGCTTAATCTACTGAGCAGTCCATATTTCTATAAATAATCACCTTCTTTTTTTCTTTTCTACCAATGTTTTCCTCTGAAACTTCATCAACATTCAATTTATGTTTTTACTCTAGATCACTGCTAAAATTTTGAAAAACTTAAGACTAATCCTGAAACTAGAAACACTGCTACTTGATTGTAATTCCTAATGGAGCCCAGGCTACCATCAACCTTTTTTTGCCATAAGGACAGATTTGGGACTCATGTTCAACTTGGTGTCTAACTCAGATCCTTTTCTGAAAAGCTGCCTTCCAGATGGACAGTTTGTAGTAACTACTGCTGCATGGGGTTGCTCCTCCCCAGGTGCAAGACTTCACACTTCTCTCTGTTAAACATCATGAAGTTCCTTTCTGTCAGCCCATTTTTCCAGCCTGTTAAAGTCCATCTGGGTGACAGCACAACTTCCTGGTGCATCAGCCACTCCTCCCAGTTTTGTGTCATCTGTAAACTTGCTAAGGATAAGACTGTCCAGATTGTTAATGAATTTGTATTGGAACCACTGTCACACAGTGATTGCACAAGTTAATGTCAACTTTACTAATATCACTTAATACTTATTTTACTATGACATCAAGTACAATCATACTCTACCTATTTTATCAAATATGTTACATTTACATAGCTCTCTTCATCTGTCAAATCTATTCATGCAATGCCTGAAACGCAAATTTGCTTAAAAGGCAGTTTTCTACAAAACCTTCTCCTATTCTAGGAGTACAAATTGAATATTGTACTAGCTCATTCATTATTTTGTGTTGAAGTTAAGAAATTTCAGTCTACAGGGAAACAAAATGTGATATTCCACATCCTGCATATAACCTACACATCAATAAACCAGCACAGATTTGGGATTTTAAATAGTGAATACTCAAAATAAACTATTTGCGAAAAGCTTACAGCTTAGTAATTCATGTAAATTGAAGAATAGGAAAGATTCATTATAAATTATTTAGCCAACTCTCTTGGATGAGCGTGTGTGATTTATTAAAATCTGTACAGTATATTGAATCAGTAAAATGCTCTATTTACTTGATCTAAAAGATGATAGCATGCTAGAGGTGGAAAATGTTCAAATGAACAAAATATGAAAATGTATGAATGTAAAGTAATCAGAAAGTTCTTTGAGACAAAAAGGGAACAATGAATCACAGAATCACCTAGGTTGGAAGGGACCTCAAAGACCATCTAGTCCAACCAATAAAAAAAACCCAAACCAAAACCAAAAAAAACCCCACCACACCACCCCCACACAAAACACCACCCAACACCAATCCATATCCCCAAGCACCATGTCAATGCATCTCTTGAACACCTCCAGGGATGGTGCCTCAACCACC
>BJBW01002811.1:0-11598 GCA_004320125.1 Scolopax mira
CACCTGGTTAGGTGGCCTGTAGTAGATTCCTACCACAAGATTCCAATTGTCCCAATTGTCCCAATTGTCCCAATCTGTAATTCCTGCCCATAAGCTTTCGACCTCCTCATGGCTATTCTTTCGCAACAGTTCTTCACACTCTAGCCACTTCTTTACATAGAGGGCAACACATCAATGGCCACATTCCAGTCATAGGACTCATCCCACCAGGTTTCCGTAATAGCTACTATGTCATAGCTTTCCTGTAGCAGGATGGTTTCCAGCTACTCCTGTTTGTTTCCCATGCTGCGTGCATTGGGATAGAGACACTTTAGCTGGTCTGCCGGCTGTGTCTCTTTCTTAGAGGGGCACTTCACTGGTCCCCCAACGTGCTTTGCGCCAACTACCCTTCTGTCTTCTATTATCTTAGGGGCTCTTGGTCCAACTCTCTAAGACCTTGCCTTTGTTACAGTGTTCACAGCATGTGTCAGTGCAGCACTGCTATCACTACCATCCTGCCCACCCTGATGTGTTATCCTGCCACTTGCCATGGACCCTTCTGACACTGTTATCATCTCCCGTTTCAAGTGAGGTAAGCAGGACGAAGGTTCTCCTTAGGCTTATTTTTGCTGGACCTGTGTTTAAACCCCTCCCGCTTCGAGCCTAGTTTAAAGCCCTTTCAATAAGCCCTGACAACTCACTTGTCACTATCTTTCTCCCCCTCTGAGACAGGTGTGCTCTGGCTGTTGCTAGCAGATCTGGTGCCATATAAAGTTCCCCGGACAAAACAAACAAAATTTTGTTGGTGGCACTACTTTCTGAGCCACTAGTTAACTGTGTGTATCTTTTTATTTCTCTCAGTATTCCTACCTGCAACTAAGGGTATTGATGAAATTCTTCACTCTGCCTGATTTTGGATCCTTCTAATTTTAACTTGATGTTGTTTATCATTACTAAACCTAAGAAAATAGATTTTAGAAAACAGTAAATCATGTCCTCAACAGAGTACACTTTTCACCACTTTACACTTATTAGGGAGTTGTTTCTTATTTCCTGCCTGTTTCATTTTCCCTGTGACATTATTTCCATTAACTTTCTGTCCATTATGTGTGACTTATCAAAAAAATTTCTGAACAAGGTTCCCAATCTGCCTGTCTCATTATATTACACTTTTACTCTTCATCTTTGCACCCAAAGTATGATCACATTAATCCTTTTACTTCTAATTTCTCCTTCCAGAGCAATCTTAACACACCTTTTTTTTTTAAGTTCCTTTAAATTATCATGGTAGCAAATTAGAAAAAAACTAGAACAAATAAAAAGCATTTGGTACTCAATGCAGTTGCCCACGGAAAGCCTTTTACTGCCATTTGCAATGTTCAGAGCTGTTTAACTTCCACTTTAAAAGTGAGCACTTGAAAGTATCTTTCAGGGGCACGGAAGATTCTCATGGTTTTCTTGCAAGCATTTAGACTTTAAATTTTAGGAGCATGTTACTGATCAGAAACAGAAACAAAAGTCTTCCAAGTTATCTGTAATATGAGATTATCTCTGGTCACACCCAGGTTATTACAAAAAGTTGTCAGTTTGATTCTTCAAAATGACACTGTTATCATGATACTTCAATGTTTCAAGGAATGTGAGCAATCTGACAGCAAGCATAGTTAAGTAGATTAGTTTTCCATATGGTTACAAAGCAAAATGCAAAGGAGAATGTTCTCTTTTTCTTGCAGAAACCACTGTCCCCCCAAAAAAAAATCCAAAGATCAAACTTGTTCATTAAAAGTTCCTTAGAAAAAATAATAGAAATAGGATACACAGAAGCAATCAACAAGTTCATGAGTAACAGCCATGGATAATTCACAAGCCTGGTTCAGTTTCTACAATCCTGTTCTAATCTTCTAACACCTGGCTTCTCAATCATTTACTCAACAAGCCATTAATTTACTGTGTTGAACAGTCACAACATGATATCCTCTTGGCTAAAGCATGTCTTATCTTAGTATTGCAAAACCTGTCATCTTCTCCTAAATCTATGGTTACTGAGGAGGCAATAGTTTCACTTGAAATTATCCAGATTGATTTTGTAAAGAAGGTATTGCATAGAGTAATGTGTAAAATTTCTCTACTAATAATAATAACAAAAGGTCTTTGCTGTTGTTTTAAGCTGTCAGTCTAACTGTCCCTCAGAGAAATCAACAGAAGGTGTTCTGGTGGGATCTAAATTGATAAAAAGTATCCATGAAAATCATTCCCCAAAGCTACATTTACTACAGTACCCCTTTTTTAATGACACACAGGAGCTGCATCTGGGACTTGCAAAAGGTTTCTAAAGCTCTAGATAAACTTTGGGTAGTGTGTTATACTGCCATTAAAAAAAATCATTTTATGACTTAACAAAAATAGTAAAAGGTGAACAGGGAAAAAGCTTGGTAGATTTATTAATTGGTTTTCAACCAAGGAAATGGAGCACTTTTTTTTACATTATAAAAAATATTGTCATCATTGCAAGTCTTAACTTCTTATTGAAGGTCATCTAAAAGGGCTCAGATGAGTATATAGTGTTCATGCAAAATACAAACCATAACAACAAAAAATATTTATTTGGACTCAAGCTGAGAAATATTGCCATTTTATGAGCTAATGCAAATTACTCTTTTTTTCAAGTAAAGTAGCCTTGGGATGTTTATTCAGAGGAATAGAATAATCATGACACATTAAACATTGTATTTTATAGGATTTATGTACGTTTGGGCTCTCTTATGTAAATGCTATGTTTTTATGTTTCTAGAATTTGCCTCAAACTATGCCTCAGATATGTAAAATTTCCAATGTTAGTTTTGTGAAAAACTGAATTTTTATTTTCATGCAAATCTGAGTGAGTTTGGATTTTATCATTTGGCACATTTATGTTTGTTTCAAGTAATTAACTTCTAAAAATGCATAATGACTCCACATAGAAATGAATTTATATTTTCAAAACCTCAAATGTTTTAGTTCTGGTTTTGTATATTGGATTAAAGCAATTATATTCTGTTCTCTGTCTTCCATGTAATGTAAGATAACATATCAGCATAAATAGCTGATCTATACTACATGCTCTGATGGCAGCGTCAAAAAAATTGCTCCCAAGATGCAAGCACTGTGATGTGTATATTTTTATATTAATCTCTTCATAAAGCTATCACCTTCTTCTCAGATGCAACCTCCTCACTCAGCATCCATGTCATTACATTTTGTCATTATCCAAGGGAATTTACTGTGGATGCAAAATCGTAAGTTGCATTTTATCACTATACCTGATAAACGTGTATACTGACAAGCCCTCTTGACACAAATCAGATATAATTCCACTTCACTCACTCTGGTTTGGACTATAAGTTAAAATATAGTTCTGTCATATCAACTACCTATTAAGAGTGAATGTAGGTCAAAAGTGGAACAGTAAAGATACTGAATATTGGCCACATCATTCAAAACATATGCTTAGACTTAGCCCTCACAGTATGTTTGGTGAGGATACAAAGCTTAAGTCTTCCCCTTGAATGCCTAACTCAGGAGATACAGAAAGATCCTTTTGCAGTCTGGAATTCCCAGGTAAGGTCAGGTATCTACCTTCATTCTTCCAAATAATTGAGCAAGGCTCAGGTTTGTTTATTTGCTTGTTTGGTTTTTTTCCAAGCAGTTTTGAATCTGCTTTTTCAACAACCGCCTGTATATTAAAGAAAAATTACTTAGGAAGAGGGAGATAGAGGTCCAGTTCCTTTCTGTGTATGAGTAGATTAAAAACCATATTTCAGTTTTCCACTTAAGTGCTCTAACCATTGTCTAAGCTACTAAGTCTATTAGGATGGTTCCACTTTGCAGAACATAATTCAAGAATCATTGGGTCATACAAAGAAAACATAATAAGGAGCACAGTTTTGTAGCTTTAGTAGTTATAGACCTTACAAAGCTGGGAAGAAGCCTAAATCTAGTGCCAATTTATGGGACACTTCTGTGTTTTAACCAGTGGAATTTGCCTATAAAGCCCAAGTTTTTTCTTACAAATTCATGTTAATTGCTCTAATCCCTAAATTCCTTCTTGCTTTTTCATTTCTTTATGAATTCTTTATTTGTTTGGACCTTGTGTGGTAGCTATAGTAGAAGAACTGATAGTTACCTCAAGTATCTTGTTATATTCTGTATTTTCATGGCAACTGCACAATGTCTTCAAACAGAAGGAAGCACAGAAACCATTATTTCCACCATTTTTCTGAACCTTCCAACTAGCTATTTACTTAATAATTAGAACAATTCCTCTTTATATGTACATTTGCACACACAAATATATACTTACAGTAGTCATTTTACAAGATTTGTTCATAGTTTTACAAGTTTTGCAGACCTTATTCATATCAGCTTACTCACAGAACTGCTCAGCTCTTACAAGTTCAGAAAAGCTCTGTTATATAGAGAAGCACATCCTGAAGAAACTAAGAAATCTTCTAGTCAAACTGTCACTCAAGTCAACTTTTTTTTATATGATTTATTGTCAGGCAGCAGTTGACAGAGGACTATCAGGTTTTCAATTTTGAATATATAAGCCTACATTTAGCAAAAATCTAAATTCAGGTCTAAAACCTCTGCTTCATCTGAAATACCTGGTAGTACATCAATCTGAGCTTATTACTTGCTATGTATATAAAATGTATATCTATTTGTGATACCAGTTTACTAATAGTCAAACACACATGAATATGCTGCAAAATTACAATATAAAACATTTCAGAATGTACCCAATATGTTGAGAAAATAAATTCAATTAACTTATTGGGGGTGGGGTGGGAAATTGAACAAATCAAAAGAAGTTTGTATCACAAGACTCATATCCATAGAGTGTACCTTCCATACACAGTATTTAATGGCTGTTATTAAAAATAAAGCCAAAAAATAAAACTCCATCCCTCTTAATTTTATATGATTGCATCACAGTGTTCTTATATGCAACACCATTACTACAACTAAAATCCATTGGTATCATTTAAGTATATTAGAACCATTAAGCCAACCAAACAATCAAAATGTGGTTTACACATTTAAAAATTGTATGTGCAACCAGCTCATGACGTTTCTATGAATTGTTTATGAACAAAGCAGAGGGCTGCAGGAGGCATATGCAGCTTTAGACAAGAAAAGATCATCAGGGGTTTATGAAGGTATGTGTGTGGTTTTGGCAGGAATTAAAGACATGCTAAAAAATCATGCCTGATTGAACAAAGACTTGATATTATATGGCAATTTATACAAGGACCTTGAAGTCTGGATTTTGTTATCAGATTTCAAATTCATGTTTTACAAGGGGTGCTTTAGCAGAATCTCCTAGATATGTCTGTATAATGAACTTTTCAAATCCAGAAATTCATTTATGCCAATTGCATTACAGTAATGTGTATAAACATATGCACATATTTAACAGAGTCGAGCCTTATAAACACACAGTCTATAACTGCATACAGTACTGAGGAGGCAGTTTGGGGTTCTTATCACACCATAACTCCTAATGTTAAATAAGTTTTACTGCTACCTAACTGTGTCTAGTTTCCCCACGCTGCCTGATGATTGATGTTTTTAGGCAAGTGTTGCAATGTCTCATTCTTAACATCTGCTGTGTTGATGGGGAAATTGTCTAATAATTGATACATAAATCCCAGAGAAGTATGATTTCTGGGATTTTAGACAGCACAAGGGAAAAATAAGTTGAATCTGGTTGTTATACAGAAAAAAGGAGGTCTAAAAAGGTAACTGAAACAAAATTACACATGGAAAATACAGGACCTGAATGTAGAATTAGATTCTTAAAAACTCATGTTTGGTGCTGCTTAATCATGGGAATATTTAACTATGCGATCAAGCAGCTTTTGACCCTAAAGTTTTGTACATATTTTAAAAAGTGTTTTTACATACAACAAGTATTTATGCCTATTCCTAGCATGAGATACAAAAACTGGGTCTTTTCTTTGTGTGCCATAAAAGAGGCCAAGACCTATTTATTCTCTGTTCCCACAGGTGCGTGAAACGGTGATTCACATCTAGATTTTCTTCTGCTGCAAAGCATGGTGGCCTTGACCAGGCAGTTTACAGTGAGTTTGCTTTCCCCCACACTATGTCTGAATCTCTTATGGAAGTGTGCTAGTCATTGTGGAACAATACATGCCAGGGAGCGTGCAGGCAGTCAAATAGCACAGAGAAACATGGGCCAGCTTTCAAGCCCCTGACTTCCTTTTTTAGTTTGCTGGGAATAGATGTATCCTGAGAGGTGCAATCCTGTGAATCTCCTATTCTTAAAGAATAATTTATACAGCTCTTCAGGATCTTATTGCTTATAAAAGGCAGTTGTCTGCCTTAGAAGAAAATACCTTACTTTTAAAATGTGAGCTTTGAGGTGGAGAAACTGCTGTGCTTTTCTATTCGCTATCCAGTATCTTGGACATCTCTATTTCTTAAGATAATTCATCCTCAAATTTCGTACTTTTGTGCAGAGTAGTTTAAGGTTAACTGATGCCTAAAGGTAAGACTACTAATCCAAAATGTCAGAACGCAGAGTTTGAGTTTTCTTTCCAACACCTGTTTGTGTAACTGTTTTACATGAAACAGCATTTGCATGTGTTGCACTAGGAACCGGGACTCATTCTTCGTGGATCTGTATTTCAACCACTTTGCTGGAGAGTCACACTTCCATTCTGCAGGTCCAGGATTTTATTTTTTTTCTTTTTACCCCTATATAATAAGGGCTATAGAATTAGACCCTTATCAAGCAGCTTTCAACAATTTTTTTGATAAATAAGTTTAGATTAAATTAAGGTTGTCTTTTTAGATAAAAAGTCAAATATTAATAAAAAGATTTCAACAAAAAGAAATTCTTTAATTGTCCATATACCTCTCCATAGTTTGAACAGCAAAAATAAAGGGGTTTTCAGGTCTTTGAAAACACAGTAAAATTTTATTATTAAAAATATATTTATTTCATATTTTTCACTTTCTGCTATGGGCAAATATCTGAAGAACATTAAAAAAATGAAAAGTAAGTCAAGCAAGACTCAGAAAGCTTCAGAATTAAGCTCTTTGACCTCTTGTAATATTTTGAATTTATTATACAAATATGTTGATGACATTACCAAAAGGTCTTGTCCCATGTGGTTTAGGGTCTATGCTTATGACTATTTTAGTGAGGGTTAAATCAAAAAAAAAAAAAAAGTTATGATTTTTAATGCATATTGGAAATACAACAGTTGTTTCCTTACAATCAAAGTCTCTAAGGTCATAGACAAATCTATGAGTGGCATTTTAGCCTGCTGAAAAGTGAAGACAACGGCAAGTTCTTGGACACCAGGAATTATAACAGTGCATTAATGTCACAAGTGGATCCTTTATTTTTTGACCTATATTTTATTGCACAGATATGCTTTTAGGTGAATGATTATATTTTTTCCCCTTCATTCATCCAGAATAGGATTCATCTTGCTTCTCTTAGTCCTTGTATAAGTATCTATAAAATCATCTATGGAAAAAAGCCACCTAAAAATGCCTATTCTTTCCATCTACCTTATGGTCGTATGTCTTCAGTCTCTTTTCTTTTACTCTGAAATGAAATTAATCACCCTAGTTTGTCTTAATCTATATGCCAAATTTAAAGATAGTTAATGTATGCCAAGATAAATCTCATCCTAAGCTGGTGGTAAATGGAACATCTTAGCCATCATATATCTCAGTGAAAATTCTGAACATTGATTTAATATAAGCCTATAGTTCGAAGAAACATTTTTTTGTTTTAAAGTTAGTTTTTATGTGGGATAAGTTGCATCATACAGTGGGCTAAAAGGTGGTGGTGAGGGGAAATAAAATTGTAATTTGTTAGTCCATATTAGAAGTTTTAACATTGTATTTAATCTTGATCAGACACAATGACTTATGTTTGTACTTTAAAAATTCTAAGAAAAGAATTCAGAGATAAAAATCTTAATAAAGACTGTTTAATGACAAAAGTTCAATCATCAGAAAATTTGTAAAATCACAGTATTTTCCAACAGACTAAAAAATATGAAGCAGAACACAAAATGGCATATTTAATCATATATACATTTCAGATATGTACAACTACATCTATAATGTAACTTTTTCAAATAGCATAGCTGAACTAAATATTTGTTTTCAAGAAAGATCATCTTTTATCAAAATTATCTAGACTTTTGAATGCAAAGAATATATAGACTGTCCCTCCGATTATTTGTTTCTTTGTTTGTTTTTTAAATTCTTGACATCATTGTCATAGAAATTTTAATTGTTCTGATTTCTTGATATGTTGAAAAATGGAATTGATTATTCAAAAAGCAAAAGTTATGCTCAGTTTTCACAAGCCCTTAATTATATTTTAAAGTAGGAAAAACATTTAATTTCACTAAAGGGATGGTGTACAGCAAGACCATTTTCTGTGTTACTTTCACTAGGAAGCAATTATATAACCCTCTGTGTATTGCAAAATTTCCCATTGTGTAGTTCAATCTAGCACCATTACTGCCAATTAAATATTTCAAATTTACAGGAAAATAAATGCCTAGAGAAGCCCTCTAGCTTTGCAATAAATGTGTGTGGGAAAAAAGTGATTTTCTGATTGATTCACATAATATGAATAAATTATTAGTCCTTACAGTATCAGAGAAAATTAATCTTTTGAGCACAATGAAATTAAAAGGTTTTGGCTTGCCTGATTAGAACAAAGTAAGATGAATTTTTAATACGGCAAATTAATTAGGCACGTAATGAGGAATAGGATGCGTAATAGCTCTAATTCTGATAAATAGCAAAATAGTTCAGATTCTCAAGGAAATAAATATCATCCATCACAAACACACCTTAAATTCTTTTTATTGGGAAATATTAATGGTAAGAGAGCTTGCATAAAGGAGTTAGATAAATTCTACTTCCTAATTTTGTTCAGTGCAATTACATTACATGTTGACCCTCATCTGTAACT
This sequence comes from Scolopax mira, assembly GCA_004320125.1. Lineage (NCBI taxonomy): Eukaryota > Metazoa > Chordata > Aves > Charadriiformes > Scolopacidae > Scolopax > Scolopax mira. Next base: position 8,993 of record BJBW01002811.1, read on the forward strand.
TTTTGTGGAATTGATTTTAGGACATTATTCATTTCTGAAGGTGTTAATGTACCATAAAGGATTTGTATTATCGTTAAACATACTGTCTATGCCAGGTGTTACATGTTATTTGCTTCTGCCCTGAAGATCATTTAACAGCTTATAAATCTTTATGGCCCCATGATGTTTTGCTACAATAATTTGCATCTTTAAATAGCTTCTGAATGATGCATTCTAAAAATAAGTAACAAGCAACACTTTTGTTATTAAAGCACATCTATCTTCTTTTTTTACAATAGTACTAGTTACAAAACTCAAGCAGTACTAGTATGGGAAACAGTAAAATTGATCAGAAATGTGAGAACAAATGTTTCATCTGACTTTTTACAGCATTGGGGTATTTCAATGCAGATTAAGTAGTTAATCTGTTATTCAGAACTCTTCATTAGCTTTAAAAAAATTATAAATGTATAACATTTATAAATCCAGTAGGAAGTTATGGATCCTTTCTATAAATGTGTTTTGAAATCTAGGAACTGAATATATATTAATAAACAACTAATCTCATCTTTTCTATAACATACAGAAACAATGGAATTAGAATTTAAAAATTACTGATTTGAGAATTGTGTTGTGACATCTTGTTACTCTGTGTTGTCTTTATTTTAATGTCTATGTACCAGAGGAGATGACTCTGGAGGCTTTTCTTTGATGGTGCACAGTTTGAATGAGGCCTGGGGGAAAACTGAGTTCACTCCTTTTGAAGAACACTTCAGGATGGCACAGGGTATAATGGAAACAGGCATTTTTTTACAAAGAAGGAGAAAGGAGAAATTTTACTGGGCAACTTATGTCTGATCCTCAACTCTGACCAGCTAACACCTTCTTTTTATAACTTGTAATATCCTGATGTTTCTGCTGTTGCTGTCCTAGTGAACACCTGGTAGGTCCAAGCCTACTTAGAACTCTTTTCAGCTGCAGCTGAAATTCATGGGAAAGTTTCCACTGACTTAATTTCCTAGATCTTCCAGTCTGAGCTTCAATGGAAGGTAATGACAAAATTTATTGCCATTTCTGAGATTACTTACACAGCAATATTATGTCTACACAGCTTATGCCCATCTGTTGTATATGATGTCTAATACATTTTTATAAGTATAATAAACTGAAAATAGATGGTAAAGCATACATTGACTCCGAGCAGTGGATGATGTAAGGCAATAATCATAACCCCCCTGTAAAACTTAAATTACTTTCCCATACTTCTATTCACTAACAGTAAAAATTCACTGTTTTATCTATATTGTCAGTGTTATTTATTTTCTTTACAAAAATATTCTATATGCTTATGTTATTAGTATTGATTTTCTCTTCTGTAATTTAAAGTTTGTATTTTCTCAGTAGGAGCTTTCACGATATTCAGAGAGGCTACTTCTTTAACTTTCTATTAAAAATTAGAGACTACAACCTGTGTATAAATCATTATTTTATTTAAGAAAAAAACAATATAAAGGCAAAAACTCTGGCCACTCAGTACCATTAGGATATTTCATTGATATTCATTCTAAATAAATATGGACAAAGATAACGATATGAACATAGGTCTGAAAGTTTTAAAAAATGGGTTAGATGGCATTTAGGAAACATTAAAATTATCAGTCTTTGTCAGAATTGTAGTACATATCATACAAAGCTATTTGCAGAATGATTTTCATAAGGACATAAATTCATGTGTTTTTCAAAGTATGAAGGCATGGCTGATGATAAATTTCTAGCCAGGATAACAGAGACTATTTAGTGTATAGCATACTGTATACTGCTTTGTAATGAGCTAATACAAGCTTTTTGTTTTATTGTTCATTGTTAAGTCCTGTGAAAACAAATATTATGACACATTAGGGTTAAAATAATAGGAAAGGGGATAAAAATGAAAAAGACCACTAAAAGTCTTATAATTATTCAGTTCTTAATCCTGTTATCCATAGTAATAAAAATGCACACAACTGCAAAACAGCATCAAGCCATCAGAAAAGATCCCTTCTGTAAATCCTACTAATTCTCTGATAAAAACCTACGTAAGTGGTTTATGCCTTTCAATCAATGGCAGAATATGCTATCTTTCACATGTTCTATCCATTCTTATTCTAATCTCAGTCAAGGAAAAATCTAGTACACAAAAACCAGAAAGATTTTGGTCTGTTTTCTGTTTTGTAACTAAAGGCTAATTGCTGTATTCTATTTGAGACATATTTATGAAGCTTCTTCATACAGGCTTTATTACTTTAAAAAGGAAAAGTGTATTTCTTATATTAATAAGAAATATTAATATCATGGAGGGCAAAGTGTTCAAACACAAAGACCACAATTAGATTTTTAAACATTTTGCTTTTTATGCTTTTTAAAATGAATTCTCTGCAAAGATATCATCATACATTTAAAATCACATTCATGGAATCATGGAATTATGGAATTGTCAAAATTGTAAGGGACTTCTAGAGATCATCTAGTCCAACTCCCCAGCTAAAGCAGGAACTCCTAGAGCACATCACTCAGGACTGCATCCAGGTGGGTCTTGAAGATCTCCAGAGAAGGGGACTCCACAACCTTCCCTGGGCAGCCTGTTCCAG
>BJBW01002811.1:12150-30384 GCA_004320125.1 Scolopax mira
CTAACCTGTATTGGTGCCTGGGGGTCTTCCTCCCCAGGTGCAGGATCTTACATATTTCCTTGTTGAACCTCATTCGGTCCTTTTCTGCCCAGCTGTCCTGTCTGTTCAAGTCATGCTGGATGGTGGCAGAGCCCTGTGGAGTGTCAGATAGCCCTCCTAATTTGGTATCATCAGTGAACTTGCTGAGCATACACTCTGTCCCCTTGCCCAGGTCACTGATGAATCTGTTGAACAGGACTAGATTGAGTATTGACCCCCGAGGGACACCACTGGTCACAGGCCTCCAACTTGACCCCACTTCATTAATTAGAACCCTCTGAGTCCTGTCACACAACCAGGACTCAATTCACCTCACTGCCCCTCCCGTATTAATAAATACTTCAGTTCTTACAAATTATTAATGATCACTGCTACATATAGAAACCTTCCAAATTTAACAATTAGATTCTAAATCATATGAGTATAATTGGTGAGTATACTTTTACATAGAGCTCTACAGTCATCACTGACATCTGTCTTTCTTGTTGGCTCTTGTCCTCAAGTTCATTGTAATCCGGCTTTAGAGCTCAGCAACAAGAAAGTTGTAACCAAAGTGCAAATTCCTTTTATAATTTTCCTTGCTTATCCTGACATAATATTTTTATGCTGTAGCTTCCCCTCCTAAAAAGGGGAAGTCTTCTCTGCTACCTGTAATGTTTATTTCCTTCCCTTTTCTCCCCTTTTCCCTTTCTTCCCCTCTTCCTCCTTCCCTTCCCTTCCCTTCCCTTCCCTTCCCTTCCCTTCCCTTCCCTTCCCTTCCCTTCCCTTCCCTTCCCTTCCCTTTTCCTTTTCTGTCACTCTTCCTGTGTATTCAGGAAGATGTCCTACCTATTTCCAGTTCTTTGTGGGTTTCTAACTGCTTAAGTTCAACTACACTTTTCTTTGCTCCTCTGATGCCCTTCTCACATCACATACATAGTTTTATAAAGTTGAATCAGGCTGTGCCATCACAGTGTCACAAAACACATGTTACAATTAGATATGCCATTTTAGTGCACTTCTAATTTACAGTTGTTACTGGTCTCTGCTAAAACAGATAGCGTGATAGAGTTTAACAATTTACATTATATATTTCAATGCCTAATTATGGAGTCTACCTGTAATTCATATGTTTAGTCTTCCATCATAATTGATGAGAGATAACCCATATGGCTATTCAACAAAGCAAATGTAGCCTACTTTAGAATGAGCTGAATGATGGCTCCCTAGACTTTGTTAGACTGTCCACACACAGATATACTCACAGCTGCCATTTCAGATGCTAAAAGTATCTGAAGCATCCATGCAAAGCAGGCAGAGTCCCTGCAGAAAGAGATCTGGGGGTGCTCATCAACAGCAGGCTCAATACGAGTGAGCAGTGTGCCTTGGGAAGCCAAAAGAGCAAACTGCGTCCTGGTGTGAATCACAGTATCACCAGCTGATCAAAAGAGGTGATTATCCTTCTGTGTTCAGTATTTATGTGGCCTTAACTTGAGTAATGTGTGAAGTTCTGGGCCCCATAGTTTAAAAGGATGTGAAGGTACTCAAACATGTCCAGAGGAGGGTAAAAAAGCTGGTGAAAAGGATGTAAAGAATTTCCTATGAGGAGCAGCTGAGGACTCTGGGCTTCTCTAGTTTGGAGAAAAGGAGGCTGAGGGGTGACCTCATTGCTTTCTAAAGCTTTCTGAGGAGGGTAAGTGGAGAGGAAGGTGCTGAGTTCTTCTCCTCAGTATCCAGTGGCAGAACATGTGAGAATGGTTTAAAGCTGCACCAGAGAAGGTTCAGACTGGACATTAGGAAGCCTTTCTTTACTTAGAGGGTGGTCTAATACTGGAACAGGCTTCCTGCATAAGTGGTTGATGTCCCAAGCCTGTTAGTCTTGAAGAAACATTTGGACAATGCCCTTGGTAATATACTTTAACTTTGAGTCAGCCCTGAATTGGTCAGGCAGTTGTACTAGATGATAGTTACAGGTTCTGTTCCAGCTGAACTAGTCCAGTGTAGTCTAGTCTCTTCAATTCCATTCTATTCTAATACATTTGATTTTTTCTGTATAAAATGCTGAGTTAAACCTATCCTCTAAGTTTTAGATAACTAACGTTAATTTAAAATATTGAGATCTCTGTAAAATATTTATCTTTTTTATTGTACTATTTTCCTCTCACATTCATATAGGTACTGGTATCAAAACAGAACAGTGCTGCTGAGAAACACTAGTAGCCAAAAGTTTATAAGAGTATGATTTTAATATTTTTTAAAAGGTAAGAATATATGAAGAATATGATCTATAGAATGGTTTAAAATTATCTGAAAATACTTTAAAAAATACCTGTTAGAATAATGACTCTCAGAGCTATGCTATACATCCTTTTCATTTATTCATAGCTGAGCAAGATGTCAATATTTTGAACAATATAGACTTCAAGTTTTAAGAAAACACAATTGAGTTAAATTAAAAATAAACAAACACAACATTCTTTTTTGCCTTGAAATCTGTGAATTTCAATATTTAGCCCTCTTCTAAAAAATAACTATTCTTTAATAAGTGTGTAATATTAATATATGCATACATATGTGTATATGGTATCTCCACATTATATAATTTTGCTAGTCCAAAGTAAAGGTGTCATGGTTTGGCCTCAGACGGCAACAAAGGACCATGTGGCAGCCGCTCACGCAGGCCAGAGCCCCCACCACCACTGCGGCTGGGAGTGGAAAATCAGAAGGAAAAGGCAAAACTCATGGGTTGAAACAAAGGCAATTTAACAGAACAGCAAACAACAATAACACTGACAGAGTGACAACCACGATTATGATACCACCACTTTCTGACTGCACCCAGGACACCCCCAACCGCCCTGCTCCCTCTGCCGTGGGTGGGGGACAAGGACTTCCTCTTCTTCCCCCACTTCCTGTCCTTCCCCTTCCCCATCTAGCTCCAGCCACCCCCCTGGGCATGGCTCACATGGGATGGAATACCTGTGTCCCTGCTAGGTCCTGGGAAGAATTAACCCTATCCCTGCCAGACCCAGGACAAAGGTATCTGTAAGAAGATTAAGAGAGGTTCAGCACAGGTAATATTCTTAAATGCTTATCCAGCATAAGGAAGTCTGTTAATTTTAACATGAATTAGTGGTTTGAGTCTGTCCTAGTGAAAGTAAGAGAAATATTGCCGTTAAGTGTAGTGAACATTTAAATGAGCAGGTAAGGATATAAAAGATACTATAAGCTTTGCTCTTGGCATTATTTTTATATTATTTTCAATTAAATATTTACATTTAAGGAAATGTATATAACCAAAAATTAATCCTTATTCAACAGGAAAAGACTTAAAATATGGCCACTGGATTGCTTTTGACATCTTGTCGTATACTGCAATTATATATGACTTGTAATACAGTATCAAATTAATTATTATCTTCCAAATTAAATATGTAATCCATATCTTATCTTCACAAAAATATCTTAGCTGGAAAACTTTTTACTTCGAAGCATTTTTTAGATTTAAATATTCAGTTTATCTTGCTGGGTAGAAGAAATAAAAATATTTCAATAAATTAAAAATAAATGTTCACAAACACATTTTTAAAATATTCATCATTCTACAAATTATTTTCCTTCTTAATCTCTTACATTGTTAAGGACCAGTTGATGTTTTGATTCTTTGAATATGAGTATGTTTCTTTTTTTTTTTCTTTTGTGTTCTTCATCTACAACATAACTCAGAAATTATTATAATATTTGTTTAACATTAGCTCTTATAAATCTGGATGAGGTACACAAGAGAGAAACATAAATAAGAAGAGAATACTCATGATAAAAAGACTGAATATCTTTAAGGATTAAAAGGCTGGACATGAAACATGAAAATTCTAGGTCATGACATGATATCCATGGTGTTTCACCCAGCAGAAGTCTGAAGAGGTTAGGGACATTAACTCCAACTAAAAAAAAATTATATCACGGCAAATTATTAAAATAAAAATCCAAAAAGATTGCAAGGTACTGACCACAATTGTCATTTGTTATTTCCCTAATTTCAATACTTTGTCACAACATCAATAGCAAATTTATGCAGACCAGAACTGAACATGTAGGAAAAATGTCTCTGAATCATATTACAGAAAATCTCTCAATATCTATTTAGCACTCTGAAGCAGGCATATCCGTGGAGACTCAGTTTCTGATATCTGCTTGCTAGCTATTCCTTTTTTCCTCATGTTGAAGCTTTATTGGACAGTTTCTCAGATAAACTAGTGGCAGCCGTTGGACAGGTTTTTTACATCAGTTGTGCAAAGTCTTTAAAGCTATTTGAACAAATAGTATTAGACAGTATAATAAAAATGGTCCCTTTTCTCTGGAAATCTTAATTACTCTGGTAATTCATTACTGATTGTTCCGCCAGCAGTCAGAAACCAGCACAGGAGTACCATGTCTACTGATTACTGTCTAAAAGTATCATGCAAGATTTGAAGTAAAATTAGTAGGTGAATTATAATTGGAGTTACAAACCAGGCTTGACAAAGCTAGCAATATATATCTATTCCTTTTCCTTCCATAATTACATTTAATCTTTTTGTTTTTTCATGAGGTCTTAAGTATCATTTCATTTCATGGCTAGTTTTACCTGGAGAGAAATCAAGGGCTAAATATCTTCACTGTCCCTTTTCTAACAAGTTGCTCCTTCAGTCTTGCTCATTTAACTAATCTGCCTTACTCTGATCTATATTGCCAGACTACATTGGGATTCTACTACATTGCCATACTCTACTGCAATTTAGTGAAACTCCAGGAACAGAAAAAGCACCACCTAAAAAAGGCACTGGAATTGGACACAAATATTCTCATTGATAATAATTTCCTATGTCTTCATTTGCCTTTCTTTTGCTTTCCTTTCCTTTTCTCTTTTGCTTAAAACTTCAAAATTAAGTTATATCTGTACTCTAGTGAAGAACTCTTATTTGGTGGATCCTCACAGCATTTCAGATTGGAGGGATTGTAAATGATCTGTAAATTTTAAAAACTAGAATTTATAATAGCAATCTGAGTAGCAATCTAATGAATATAACCCATTACGGTTATCACACAAAAGTTTGGTTTTTTCTGTTGTTAAGATTAAAAATATTGAAGAACTCCATTCATTAGGCACAATAATAATAAAAAAAAGTTCTCTTATGTTAGCGATAATATTTTGCATGAATATTATCAGAAAGGTGCTAAATAAAATGAAAATCAATTTTCTTCCTGGCAAGAAGGCCTATTTTACCATACAGAGGAAATTTAATGCTAAACAGAAATCAAGCTCAAAATTCTACTGGTTTTCTGCACAATTTTCAATGTTCTTTTTTTGTTCTTTTTAAAATATATGCAAAGGTGGTAAGAAAATTAGGTATTATGTTATTACCATTGCTGCAACAGGAGAGGAAAGTAAGCTGGTAAAATTTTACTTGAAAATTATTCAAAATTATTCAGTAATCAACATCTTTTACACTGTCATGAGTTGCCAGTGACTGACAATGATAAATGATATTCCATTCTGTTATTCAGTTGATAATAATGTGCTATTCACATATGAATAGCTTTATCTGCCCATTATATTTTTGAAGTCCTTTATATTGTTTAAGTATTATTTAGTAATAGACGTTTCCTGAACAGCATGCAAGAGCCGCTGAACTTACCATTTCTTCCAAATCCAAAGAATATGTAAGGTCCTTCACATTTTATTTGTTAAAAGACCAAAATATAATTGTATACCAATGATCCAGACATTTCAGTTCAAATCCTTCAGTGAAAATATTCCAGATATACAGTAATGCATTACTTTTTATGTCCTCTAAAGTATATACGATTTAGATCCTTCTAGATAATAATGAAATATATCTTGAAGGAAAAAGGGTGTTGTATGGTCCAAGTTCCCACTGATGTAAATCAGAGCAATATCCTTAATTCAAACAATCTGTGCAGAACCATGCAATCTGAGGATGTAATCTATATTCCATTTTTACAATAAGTAATTGATACAGCTACATTTTAGCTTGTTTCACTATCAGAGTTACTGCAGTATCTGATATTTGAAATATTTAGGTTCAAGTTACTCATAAATTTAAGGAAGCTTCTTACATATCTGCAATTCCAATTATTGTTGATTTCTTTACATCACTTCCTCTGATCTCACATAACTAGCCAACTTCTTTGGCTCCAAGAAGAATCGTGCTTTTCTCCTACAGTAATTCTAGACCCTCGTTAGTAGCAGTGGCTGCAACATTTCAGTATACCAACTACATGCTCAAGCATTATTTCTCTAAAGACAATAACATTCACAATCATATTTATACTCATACACACACATGTAACTTCTGGTTTTCTTTCTATCAGTCCTCTGGGTGTGCCTAAGATTAAGATACCTTTTTTTTTTTTTTTTTTCCACCAGTTTCAAAGAATCTGTTTGGTTGGAGTCTTCATGGTTGGAAGGGATCTTTGAGATCATCAAGTCCAGCCATACATACAAACACACATAAATAAAAAACCCAACAAAAATACATACACAAAACTAAACACCCAACCCAACAATCTCAGGCACTAGAGCATGCCCTGAAGTGCCACATCTACACATTTCTTAAATATCTCCAGGGATGGTGACTCCACAACCTCCCTGGGCAGGATGTTCCAGTGCCTGACCACTTTCTCAGTAAAGGAATTCTTCCTAATATCTAATCTAAACTTTCCCTGCTGCAACTTTAGACCATTTCTTCTGGTCCTGTCATTATTCCCTTAGGAGAACAGGCCAACCCCCACCTCCTTTCAGATAGTTACAGAGGGCAATGAGGTCCAGCCTCCTCTTCTCCAAACTAAACGTGCTCAGTTCCCTCAGCCTCTCCTCATATGACTTTTTCTGTAGACCCCGCACCAGCTTGGTGGCTGTCCTCTGGACATGCTTCAGCAGCTCCATGTCCTTCTTGTAGTGAAGGGCCAAGAATTGAACACAGTACTCGAAGTAAGGCCTCACCAGTGCCAAATGTTGGGTTTTTTTTCTCTGAATTTTATTTTAATTTCAAGAAGAAATGGGCACTTCTAGTTCTTGAACTCCTAGTTCAGACTAGTTCAAACTTCAGAACAAACTCGTTCTGCCTAAACGTGAGGAGGATCTTCTTTACTTTGAGGGTGGTAGAGCACTGGAACAGGCTGCCCAGAGAGGTGGTGGAGACTCCTTCCCTGGAGACATTTAAAACCCACCTGGACATGTTCCTGTGTGACCTTCTCTAGGTGGACCTGCTTTGTCAGGGGGGTTCAACTAGATGATCTCTCAAGGTCTATTCCAGCCCTATATCATTCTGTGGTTCTGTGATTTTGTACTTTCTAACCTATTAACTAAGTAATTCACATGTTTTTCCTTTCCTCCCTCCCCAAACAGGTCATCTAAACAATGCATTCTGCAATAAAATATGCTAATGGTTTGTAGTTTAATTTATTATTTTTTTTTAATTCAGAAACTCTGACAAAACCAGTTGTAAAGCATGAGGGGAACAGGAAAAGTCTATGAAGTTGATAAGCTCCTTGTGATCTTTCAAGAGAATACCTATATATTATTTACTTAGAAGCTCTTGTTTTATTTTCTCATTTTTCCTTACTACGACCACAGTGTAAAGTGGATCAAAGAGTCTTGACACAGTTTTACTCACCAGCCAGCCAGCCCACATTTCAAAAAGGTTATCAGATATTATTAAATAACAGCTTTATATCTGTTTGACTTTGCCTCGCTTAATTTTAGCTGCCTGAAAATTAGGCCTGCAAGCTATGGCTATACTGCTGAATAAAAGAGAGGCTAATTCCTGTACCTACGATCAAATGTCAGAGGGGGAGGGACTCTTTATCAGGGAATGCAGGGATAGGACGAGAGGTCACAGTTTTAAACTGAAAGGGAGGAGTTTCAGTTTAGGAGTTTTAGACATTAGGAAGAAATACTTTACTCTGAGGGTGGTGAGACATGGGAACAGGTTACCCAGAGAAGCTGTGGATGCCCCATCCCTGGAGGTTTTCAAGGCTGGGCTGGATGGGGTTTTTGAGTAACCTGGTCTGGTGGGAGGTGTCTCTGCTCATTGCAGGGAGGTTGGAACTAGGTGATTTTTATGGTCTCTTCCAATGCAAACTTTTCAATGATTATATGATTCTATGTTTGGCACCCATGATTCTTAAAGCCAGTATTCTCTGTGTCAGATTTTCATGAAGATGGCTAAATGAAATAATCAAAAATAGAGTCAGGAAATGATCTAGAAGTTAAGCAATGTAATTAGTGGTCAGTGTTGGAGTGTAGTCCTTGATCTGCTTTTGTTTGGCAGTTAAGATGTGCTTAATGTTTAAATGTTTTATGTAAACTCCCTCAATTATTAAGTGAGAGAGACAAGTGTTTCCAGAGGAATATGAATGCCATCCTAAATTAAGGATTTAAGATGCATATGCAGGTTTACCCTCTAGTAGCTCCTCTCTCTGTAGCTACACAGGAAACTCAGTTTACCTGGGAACCTAATTTTAGACAGTGTAAATTCATATAGAATTGAAAAAAATAATCCTTTGAATTAATTATTTAATGAAAATTCTTGTATTCCTTCCTGTGAGTATAAGAAAAAAACCTGATAGAAATACAGGATTTATCATATTATACATCTCTGAAGAGTTTCAGGATTGAGATTTGTATTTCTTTTTTAGTTTGATATTAGTTTTTTTTATTTAAAATATATGAAGAAAGTGTGTTCTACCCCGCAAGTATATTATTCACAGTTATTGTGTCTCCTCTTTTTTTTTTTTCCTCACAAAGATTTAGAAAGTATGTGACTAATATTTATTTCTTTCTAAGGACAGGGTTGGGTTTTGGTGAGGTTTTGGGTTTGGTTTTTGGGTTTGGGTTTGTTTCGATTTTGGGTTGCATTTTTGGTTGTGGTTTTTTGGGTTTTCTTATGAGAAGGGTATTGTTTGTAAGTGCATTTAAAGATTTTCTTTGCCATTCTGCTTTCTTCTGGTCTATTCGTTCTGAAGCCACAGGTGTTGTTTCTTTTCTGTAAGCTAGCTATGCAATCCATAGTGTGCTCTTTTTTTTTTTTATTTGCATGTACAAAAAATGCTATTTTGGGGGGGGTGCGTAAAAATATTTTTATTCTTTATCTAATTAGTTATTTTTGACCTACTGCTCTGAAATTTTAAAGAATTTTACTTCATTTTTGGATATATCTTTTTATATTACTGAGCTACAGATTTATTTGGTGAAAGATCTTCATAAATATACTAAAATATAAGGATAAGTCATAATTATTACTATCAGTTTATAACAGATGAACATTGAGGAACTGTTGATACACATAAATATAAAAATCTTACATTTCAATTTCATGTTATCTTTTTTTTTTATCATATAGACATGGATTTTCATACCAAAATGGCAACTAGAACCATAGAATCTACTACATAAAAAAACTACTGCAACCTTATATTTTTTTGGCTTTGTCTTTATGGTGAAATTCAGATTGCAGGACAAAATTTGTGTTCTTTATCACTTAGCACCCGATGAAAATCTGGATATCAGCTTTTCTCCAATATCAGAAATCTGACTTTGTACTCAACAAAGAGGAATAGGAACATGAAAAGGACAGTTCAGTTCTTGGGTGGATTCACTTACTTTATTTCTAATTCCATTGCTCTCATGTCTGCACCTAAGTCAAGTGTTATGATTCTGAACCTAAGGAGGTTGGGCTCAACCACATGTAGTACCTGAGCTTATTATCTGAACAAGATCCTTAAAAAACACCAGGCTGACAAGGTAGTTTGTTTAATAAGTGTTGATAATTGTTATCTTACAACTTTCTTCTTAGTTTCTTTCTTTCCTAAAACAACATTTCCTCTTTTCTTCCTAAGAAGGACTTTTCACAACACTTTAAAAAGTTTTATAATTCCTTTTATTTTACTATTACTTGAAGATGATTCTTATATTTGTATCTGTATATATGTATTTAAAACCAAAAAGAGTCTTTCTTTCAGTGAAGATAATGAGGGTGGGCCATTAAAAACTGACATACTATTACCTGGAAAAAACTCACATCTTTGCTAGGAAGTCTATTTTATTGCTTTTCTTTTTAGACATAGCTCACTCTGAATCTCTTTTGCCATTGTTGGTTGTCATGTTTTCAGAATTACTTTAAGTTCACTATAAGATCACCTCAAATACTCTATCAGACAATATTGCACTTTTCCCAGTATGAAATCATATGATTCAGTCGTCCTGAAATAGAATAAGCTAATTTTTCATTCCCTTCCTATTCTATATTCATCTATGTTATCATAAGAAGCCCAACTGACTTCAACATATGTAAGCCTTTTTACTCAAGGATATGGTGCTAGTGGCTGACAAAAAGGCATCAGAGTATAAGAACAGTTTCTTCAACATAAATAGCAATGACTAAAATGAAAAAAAAATAGTCAGTGAAAGGATAAAAAAAAATCCATTCATGCTCATACCCTCTGGATACTTGCCTTTTACATTTTTTCTCATGTGAGTTAATCACATACTTATCTGGAAAACAACAAACACCTGTTTTGCTGTAGCAGCATCTCACAACTCTTCCTTTTTTCTCTGTCATACATGTACACTACGATGTATTCATATGTATATACATATGTTACTCTGACAAGTTTCTGTACTTCATCTTTCCTAATTCAGAAATTTTAAAGTTTTGCAGATTCTTGATAGTACATTTAGTCCTGAGAAAAATAAGTCCTGTTACCCAGATGAAACCAGACAGGGTATATTCTAACTAACAGTATGTAAAAATACTTTTACTAAGATGTCCTTTCTTATCTTTGTTGTTGTTTCTTGTTAATTTCAGTCTAACTGGTTCTGTTTAGATTAATTCTAAGCAGTTAGAATAATATTAGTGTTTTTTAAAAAAAGGCATATAGAATATCACGTCTTCTATGCAGAAAAGTACTTCGTACTCCTCACACCAGACAACTGACTTCAAAACACTGGAGGTGATGTAAAACATAATAATCATAGACTTGCACTTACTGCTTTAAGAAACTTTTTTTCATTTTTTGAGGTATACTTTCCAGCAGAACATTTATTTCCCTAGTATTTTACTCACTTCCATCTGAAAGCCAACCTGGCCTGGCATGAATTGAAAGATACATACTCTATGAATTACTAATTGTGTTTGCCCAATATCACATACAATTTCCCTGCAAATTTTGAAAAGAGCTTAGTGGTAGAAAGGAGTTCAACTCTTTTGAGTATGTGTGCAATGTTATTAAAAGTAACAGTAACAAAGCCAGTTTCAAAGACTATTGACACACTGTCCTATTATGTCAAACAACACAATGCATGTGACATGGAAAGTGATAATGTGACACTTATTATAACACTTATTGGTTGCAAACTCACATTGCATAACTTCAGACATCAAGCAGTGTGGTTGACTATACTTGATCACAAACTCAAGTAGCTATGGCAATGCATGTGTTGACACACCAGTAGTGGAGGAAGGATTGGTCTGTGGCCTCTTGCAAGATCTCACCTCACATAAATCTATGGGCCAAGACAAAATCCACACCAGGGTTTAAGAGAGGTTCATATCTTTAGGCTTAAAAACCAGTCAATTCATTATGGTGATAATAGGGGCTGATAAATCTGCTTTAAGAAGGACAGAAATCCTTGAATGGTATAATTCTGAATAGAATTAGAAAGATAGTTCATCTTCTCTAAAAAAAAAGACTTTTCAGAGATGTGCTTTTCTTTTGGTTTGTTTTTTTTTTTTCTCCTTATTTTCCTGATGTAGTAAGGGAAAATTTGAGATAATGTTTTGAACAGATGTTGTGAAAAATGAAATCAAAGGATATAAAATTATTTAATAAATATGAAACGGTGTTACTTTGAGATTTTCCAGATGGTCCTGATACATTTAGTTTAACAAATTCTGTTACACTGATTACCTATGATACTACATTTTTGAGAATCCACAGTATTTGCCATAGTCCAGTTTTTTAGGGGAACATTTAAAGGAGAATCAAAAGGGAAAAGAAAATATTAGATCCGATGTGATATACAGAAACAATAATAAATAACTAAAAAAACCAAACAAACCCAAACAGTAAGATGAGAAGATGAAGGTATGAAGCAGATAGAACATGGTAATGAGTGATAAAGATAAGTTGCTTAAAAACTAGTTCACAGGAACTGTATATATGTGCATCTGTGCATATGCATATGCTTGCTGGGTCAGGAATAATAACTTATAGATCTGATTTACATCTTGTTGATCATTTTGCATGCAGTTTAAACACTAGTGGAACCATAAATACATTATTATTTTAATCATTACTACTTTGTTATAGTGCAGTATTGTTAATGTCTCTGGGTTAATGTGTCTGAAATTACTACATGTATTTTTATTGAATAAATCTTGTAAAATTCAGTACTGTTATTTACTGTTAACTTGCTAAACATGCATGAAATACCATATCAGTGTACTTGGAAAAGAATATTTTTTATTTTTTTGCAAAGTACTTATTCAATTAGTTTCAGACAGTTTAGGGGACTATCGTAATTCAAGTGATATGTGCAGTTAATAAGGGCTTTTACAACAGACATCCACAATAGATCAAATCAATTTCAGAAATGTTTTATCAAGTTGATAGGTAACAAGTAACCAGTAATAAATTTCAAGGTATATTGTAATTTTTGTTACACCACTGTTAAAATATTTGTTCTCTCTATATAATCATGTGTTCAGTAACTGTTCTGGCCATCTTCTGTTTGGAATAAAAATTGGTAGGAACTAGGGCAAACCTCTCTATGTATAAACCTGTAACTTAGACTGAACTATTTCTTTTAGGTATCTTCATATGAATATTATCCTTTGATTCTTAAAATCCATTATTCCTCAGTTTAATATTATTTTAATCAATGCTTGGTAAAGTTTGGTGGTGTGTGCTAATGCAGACTTTTTTGATTTCTCAAGGTATAAATTTATCTTTCAGTATGATTCATGGAATGATGATCCAGAAACAAATATTAACATAAAAGTTTAAAGGAGTTATGAGGAAATGTTATTTTATTTTATTTTTATTTATTGGAAAAAAAAAAAGGAAAGAAAATTTTCAGCTAATCAGAAATAGCATAAAATGCAATTTACTAGTAAGATAAGCTTAGTTTCTATATTCAACATAGAATAAATACATGTAGCAAAGAATAATTTTAAAAGTATACATAGGTACCTACATAAACCTGAATTCTGTGCTTTATATTTTAAGTAGTAGGGGCAAAAAAGGGAACATCTATGAAAATCTTAGATGTTCATCATGTAACATAATATATCTAATGTCAGTTGGTAAGGCTGATACTGAATTGTGCCACTAAAATTGTAACTTTAACTGCTAAACACTGTATAACTAATGTGTCAAACATATTTCAGTGTACACTTTGAAAGCCATGCAAAGTTAAAAATATATTTTTAATAAAAAATGAAAGCAACAAACCCTTTTTTTTTTTACTCACATACATAAATGTATGCATTTTTTAATAACGCCCAAGAGAAAATCTCTGGAGGGCAGATGAAGAAAGCTTGTCTTGATTATTTTCTTCTAATGCATACGTAACAACTTCTTAAAACTAATAAAGATCAAATATACGTATATCACTAGATCCTTGGAGCACTTCAGCAAGATGTTTTTCAGCATTTCCTTATGTTGATAATGGGAGAAAATGTCTAATTTGCAAATTTTAGTACTTTTCCATTAATGTTGTTTGAAAGAAATTGTTAAAAAGTGTCTTTTCATATATGATCTATGAAAAATAATTTAGCTTTCTGAAAATAATCAGTTCATTGAGATGAAACTAAAACTTTGTTTCAAATTTTGAGACTGAATATTCTGAAGCTGTCATATTAGTCATATATAATAGATTATGTCATATTTGCTTTCATAATTACGTATTTAAATATATAACTCAACATGCAAAATTTTGCAAAGTGCAGTTATTAGAAACCTTTTTCCCTCTTCTTGTCACATAACTGCAATGAGAAGTTTGACAAGATTTTTTTCATTCTGGCTTACTTCTGAAATATTTACATAGGGAATTTAAGCTTCTACATAAGAATGATTCAGGCCTAATTAGTTTATAGATAATTTGTGAGGCAGTTCTATTTTGACAATTTTCCTATCTAAAAGTAACTGAGCTTACACAGACACCCAAAGTATTAGAAAACTGTTTACAAATAGAACTTTCGTTGGTAGATTTGGAGAGGAGTAGAGGATAGAAGGCTGTATGCAGTTTACTACGTGCTTTGAGCATCCGTAGAAATGATTAAAAATATTTCATGAGTACTTAGAACAAAAAATACCTTTGTAAAGGAAATATTCTGCCTAACAAATTAGAGTTCAAACATTAATAGTTTATAACCTTATTATTCACAGTATATTCTCTCAGAGGAAAAGGGAAAAAGTTTTAGAGACTATCTGATTAAGTCTACAGTCTTAGATATTCCTGCATACTCATGAAGTCAGTGGGATTTTGAATATATGCAGGAGTTCTTGCTCTGTTTGCAGTGGCAGTGACTACACATTTGATCTCTATATTCGTTCCCAATGTATTTTATTTTATGGTATATCATTTAGCATCTCTAGTACCTGGTAAAGTTAGACTACAGTGGTCAGTCACTGTCTTTAAACTATAATCAAAATACTGAATGAAAAGGCATCTCATAGCTGACATTTAAAATTTATATTTTAATTATTTATTGTTTTAAAATATACTTTATGAGGTCCCAGACACAGTGTTATGTGTTATATGTTATATGCTATTTTTTATGCATTTTATATGCTGTTGTTTTAAATATTTTCTACAGACAGTTATTACTTCATTCTATTTCTTTCTTTCTCCTTCAGTAACAGTGACACACTTATCCTTCAAATTGAATCTCTTTTGTCTTCTAGATTATAGAGATAAAAACATCTTTATTGGGGTTCAGTTACTTCTCACAGAATAAAATGTAAAGAGTTGACTCTACAATAAGCACATTTCCAGCTTTTATGTCTGTAATAAATCTATGGAAAAAAAGGAATAAACAGCACATATTGTTACAAGTCCAAAAGTTCAAGCACACAATGAATAGAAAGATCGATAGAATAATCAATAGATCAGAAAAGGATGAAATAGAGAATAAATTAGTCTCCATAATAATGAGCATATGACAGTTCATAATAGTACTTCTAAACAAAACACAATTAATGTTCTTAAATATTTTGTGAAAGAAAAAAATTGGGAGCTGAATTAACATAAACTAGAAGAGACTGAAAGTAATGGCTTAAGTGATTGAGGAAATGGGCTAAGTACATTTAGAAATGAGTGAAAAAAACAGATGATACTTAGATGATAAGCATCTTTCATATATCTGAGAAGACATAAGGTGGAGCATATTTAATCTAATTTTATTATAATACAAATTGTGCCTTACTTATGGTGTGATATAACTGGACATCCTGCAAAACATCTACACATATTCAGTAGATCAAATATGAAAAGATATAGAATCATAGAATGATTAGAGTTGGAAGGGACCTTAAAGATGATCTAGTTCCAACTCCCTTGACACAGACAGGGACACCTCCCACTAACTCAGTAGAATTCCAGCTAATTTTCTAGGAAAAATATGCCACGCTTTGACATTATTTTTTTTTGACTTATGCAGAGTTTGGACACCATTATGTTTAGAGATTGAAGCCCAGAAATCTGAGGGGTTTTTATACTTATTTCTAAATTTATTTATCTTATTTATATGTCATACAATGATCTTCACAGTGATTTGGCCATTACTGATAGTATTTTAAAGTCATGCTGGACTGTAATCTTCTCATTAATAGAAATAATTGTTTTTCTTTGTAAGTGGTATCATAGCTCTCTAACTCTTGGAAAACCTCTTTATTCTTCTGAGCACAAAAGGGAAACAGAATTTATTTTGCATACAGTGAAAATAACAAAGTAGGAAAAATCTGATGTGATGAGTTAATATTTTACACGGATCACGATGGAAAAGCACAACATATCTATTCAACAAACATCTTTCTTTATGAAAGAGCATAATACATCAGAAAGAAATATTTCTATCAGCTGCATGGACACTTTCTATCTATTCAAAGGAAAGCTTTCATTTGTGCTACTCCTCCCCCAAATATAACATTCTCATGGCTCACAGCCTGTACACAGCACATTAATTCTGCAGATATTAGTCTCTTTCATAAACCAGCACTCTCCCTGTTGTGCCCAGCTGTTTGACTTTGCCTGATCTCTGGCTTATTCACTCTGGCCTCATTCTATTATTTCCCTTTTCTTTCTCTGGCCTTTAGACTTCTTTTCCTGAAGAGAAAGGATGTTCAATGCTCCAGGGAATTTTAGATTCGCATTTTGAGACCTCAGACCCCGTATTCCCAAACTGGTATAACGATTATTTCAAGTCAATAATATGTGGCAGAATGTGTAGCTTGTTGTATACTTATTTTCAGTGTCTGTAGTCAGGCAGATTTCCAATGCTTGCTATGTCCCCCTGTCAATAACTGCAGTCAGGCAGAGTCAGGACCTATTGTATTTTTTCATTCTTGTACTCATGTTGATCTTTAAACTCATAGACAGTGTAGGTTTTAGATAGCTATGAGTCTTCAAAATGTCAAGTGTTTCCTTTTTTTGATTATATCAAGGCTGGCAAAATTTCTGTGTTCACAGCTTTTGGATGGGATCAAGCTGTAAGAAGCGTTGGTCTTCTAAATTACATTTAATGGTAGCATGGTAACTCTATCAGGAAGCAAAAATAAATACAAAAGCAAATCAAACCCTGTATAGTCTCCAAAAACTGAGAATAGTCTAGAATGGACAAAGTGGAGGAACTGTTTTTAGTCTGTTTCGATATCTGCAGATATACACATCAAAGGAAATCTAAGAACATATGCTGCTTTTGGCTAAGATAGAGTTAACTTTTTTTACAGTAACTAGTATGGGAATATGTTCTGGATTTGTGCTGAAAACAGTATTGATAATACAGAAATGTTTTTATTATTGCCGAGCACTGCTCGGCAAAGAAAAAGTCAAGATCTTTTCTGCTTTTCATGTTACCCTGCCAGTGAGTAGGGTAGGAGTGCAGAAGAAGTTGCTGGGACAGCTGACCACATACCGTATGGTGTCACGCTAAGCATATAAAGCTGGGGGAAGAAGAAGGAAGTTGGGGGGACATTCAGAGTTATGGCATTTTGTGTTCGCACATGTTACGCATGATTCAGTCCTGCTTTCCTCGGGATGGCTGAACGCCTGCCTGATGATGGGAAATGGTGAATGAATCCCTCATTTTGTTTTGCTTGTGTGTGTGTGGCTTTTCTTTTACCTATTAAACTCTGTCTCAACCCATGAGTTTTCCCACTTTTACTCTTCTAATTTTCTACCCCAACCCAGACTGCAGCAGTGAGTGAGCAGTTGTGTGGTGCCTAAACCACAGCAGAACATGAGAGAAAGGCCAGGAGGAATAGATAAACTTTTCACAATATAGTGGAGAAATACTGCATGGGATACATATTTCCTGCCTGTAACTATAAGAAGTTTTTTGGGAAGCCACATTTTCTGTATGTGAGGACAACCAGATTTAACCATGCACCACTATGTTGCTGCTGTTACCAATGGAAGTGATCACAGAAAATAATGTTCAGAGCTCACTACAGATTGCTTCCTTCTGTGTTTGGCCACGACCATGTCCCATATTGTATGTACTGTTGCACAGGGACAGCTTGCCCTGGTGGTTTCATGGCAACTCCTGCTTCACAACAGGTTTATTTCTCTAAAACCAAAACCTTCACAGTCTGTTATTCATTAAAGAAGAACCTATGAACCAGTTTGAACTAAAGGAGAATTTAGTACGAACTTCACTTCCTTAAACTCATCATCATCATTTATTACCCTGCTTAATTATGTGCCCAATAGAAGGCTACTCTGGTAGCTTGAGTAAGTATTTGGTTAAAAAAAAGAAGATGCTTTTAATAAGCTTCTATGAGTAATGCTTTGTGACTCAGCCTTCCCCTGCTAGGTGTCAAAGTTCAGCATCAAGTGATTTGACACAGTCACGGACACATAAATACTGAATTGGGTACCTAACATAGGTAAGTGTCGTGGTTTCAGCTGAAATCACTGAAACCGGACCA
>BJBW01002812.1:2419-15510 GCA_004320125.1 Scolopax mira
AGGCCAGGCTGGATGGGGCTTGGAGCAACCTGGTCTGGTTGACTTAAAAGGACTTTTATGAATATAACACTTAAGCTCAGTGTAGGTAGGAAAGAGAGGACTCACAGCCATGAAATTACGAAGTTGAGTTCAACAGTCAAGGAACTGGTGATAAAGAACAGGGAAGGGCTATTTGCTCTATGCAAATGTCCCACTTTGCATAGATGATCACGTGAACCTCGGCACTCCTGACACTAACTAAGGTTTTGGTGAAAGGTCAAAGAGCGAGCGATGGATGAGCCACCACTAGGGAACACCAGTGTATTGTTGTTACAAGCTAAAAAAGAAAAAATGGAAGGTTTTGTCCCATGAAGAAAACTGGAATGGCTTTTTCCGGGACCAAAGTGTAGCCCTAAACTGCTGAATGAGGCTGGGGCCGTTACAGCTCCAGGATCTGGCTGGGATTGTGCTTGTCCCTTTTTTGCCTTTGGATCTAATTCCAAAGCACTTGAGCGCTACCAGTGAGATTCTGGGGCTTTTTTTTGAGCATATGCATCTGCTAAATTTATCTGTGTAAAAAGAGGAACATTTTGCTTTTTTTTTATGTTAGCGGCGTCACGGAGTATGAAATCTGCCTGCTAGAACACAAATGAAAGGTAATAATCAGCTGCGAGGTATTGAAATGAGAATTTCTTTTTTTTTCTTTTTTTTTCTTTTGAAGTGCTGCTTAGATCCGCGCTGGGGGTGTCAGGTTTTCATAAAAAAAAACATCAGGGAGCAGAAAAGCAGGCTAGGAAACTTGCAGGGAAGTATTGAGAGAGAGAATAAAAGCAAATAAAAGATGCTTTGAATCGTGTGTTCACCCGTCCTGGCTCCAAGGGAGCCTCAGACTGTGACAAATACTCTTTAAAACTGCAAATACTCTTTTAAAACTTTGCTCACTGGATGTATGGCCCATCGCTGCTCCAAATTGGTAGGTTGGACAAGTTGCCCATGAGCAGACAATGTGGCCTTGTGGCCAAAAAGGCCAATGGCATCCTGGGGTGCATCAGGGAGAGTGTGGCCAGCAGGTGGAGGGAGGTCATCCTCCCCCTCTGCTCTGCCCTGGGGAGGCCCCATCTGGAGCACTGGGTCCAGTTCTGGGCTCCCCAGTTCAGGAAGGACAGGGAACTGCTGGAGAGGGTACAGCAGAGGGCTGCAAAGATGAGGGGACTAGAATATTTTTCTGATGAGGAATGGCTAAGAGACCTAAGTCTTCAGAGAAGAGAAGGCTGAGGAAGGACCTGATCAACACCTATAAATACTTAAAAGGTGTGTCAGGAGGATGGGGCCACGGGTCTTCTTTCAGTGGTGCCCAGGGATAGGAAAGAGGGAACGGGCACAAAGTTGAATTTAAGAGTTTCATCTAAACACAAGGAGGAACTTCTTTCCTGTGAGGGTGGCAGAGCCCTGGAAGAAGCTGCCCAGAGAGGTGGTGGAGTCTCCTTCTCTGGAGACATTCCTAAACCCATCTAGACACGTTCCTGTGGGACCTGCTCTGGGTGACACTGCTCTGGCAGGGGATTGGGGTGGATGATCTCCAGAGGTCTCTTCCAACTCCTACCATTTTGTCATCCTAGGTCTGGGATGAGCCTTGCTGCTGCTTATTTCTGCCTGAGTGCAGAACACACACCTGCACCCATCGTCACCAGTTGGTCTTGGTTTCTTCTTCTGCCTCCACCGAGGCTCTCGTTATCGACTCTTCCTCAATGGCCCCGTTTTCCAGAGCTCTGTTCATCCATCCCTGGATTCTCTAGGTGGATCTCATGAAAAAATCTCTGCACGGTGCTCAGCTGTGGCAGCAGCAGCACCATAAAAACGTTTATTCCACTTTCCTTAGAGAGAAGGGTTGGTTCTATTTATATGACCTACCAAGGGCTCCTCTTTGCGGTGGAATGATAACTCTGACTCATTGCTGGCTTGGGAGTTGTCATAGCCACTAGATCTTCTCCTGCGGTTTCTAGCTCCGTTTCAGCATTCCCTGACTTGCAATTAGCCTTTTCCGGAGAAATCTGCACTTCAGAATTATATCCTGCTTTTTCTTCAGACCCTTCTCACTCTGAATTCCAGCCCAGTCTCTCCCAGTTTGGTATTGCCTGCAAATTTAATTAAGCATATTCCGTTCTGTATATTCCAAGTACGAGACAATTTTAGATAAGGGGCAATTTTTTTTTTTAATTTCTTTTTGTGTGGAGCCCTTCGGAGATCCAGGGATGTGATTTGTAAGACATGTCCCTTTTTTTCCCTTCTGTTTCCACGGTCAATGACATTGTGACCACCAGTGCTGTATCATCAGACAGGCAGGCTTTGTTGTAAACGACCGGTGCAATTAGGGCTATATTTATAGGGCTAAGTCTGTAAGACTACAATTAAGACTACAGCTGTAATGATTTTAAAAGCCTTTGACTACAGCAGCACCGTCTTTCAGGGGTATCTGAAGATATCAGGGTCCCTGCAGTTAAATCAGTACTGAAATAATTACTTTCTTCAAAAAGATGGTGTTTTTACTCATTGGTTTCTGCATTAAATAGATGTGCGTGGGGAAAGTTTAGAGAAGCCCACAATGAACCCAAATTCTGTAAAGCGGGGAGACCATTTCCACAGTGTTTCCTGAGTTAAATTTGTTTTCTTCAACAAAAGCTTGCCAGGCAATGCAACAATCTATCCCATATTTTATTAGTCCTTCCATTTCAGGAATAGAATGGGTTCGTTTCCTCAAGCAAGAAGGCACTGCTATGTTTCAAATCTATTCTTTGCTTGGGCATAGTAGAGCTAAAAAAATGAAATTCAGGCCGGGTATCACAAAGTCAGGTGATCCCAGGAGTGCAAAAATCAGGATGCTGAACTTAGCATAAGAAAGAGAGAGAGAGAGACAGAAAAAGAGAGGAAGGAGGGAAGGCCCCAAACCCACCAAATCTTGTAGGTTTTGGACATGTTCCTCACACCTCTAACTTAAGTGTGAAAATTTAAGGCAAAAAAAAAAAATAATTCCAACCTTCTATGCATGAAACATCTCTGACTAAAAACTTCAGCTGCCCCTTTCCCTCCCCCTGCCAGAATCAATCTCTGACTTGACCTCCCCTTGAAATTCCTGTGTCATCTTCATCCGTGTCTCCAGACTTCTCCCTATTCCACACTGCAGTGAAACCTGTACATGGCCGAGCTCTGACGTGCTTTGCATCCTTTTTTCTGACTGTTTTTAGAAGTTACAGGAATGCTCTCACCTCTGGCAACTCCTTTTGCTGCACCAAGGAGTAAACTGTTATTGCTGAGGTCAGGAGACTCTGCTATGGGCCAAGGGAGGTCTTCTCGTAGACCTCCAGCAAAATTCTAAGCAGGTCTTCAATTTTTACTGGAAAATTCAAAGTAAAAGGAAACCAAAGCTTTCCATGTCTGTAGGGAAAAAAAAAAGAAAAAGAAAAAAAAAAGTGGAAGCACCTGGGATCCAGAGTGGAATTTTAGCTTGGGATGGGAACCTGCAGATTTCCCATAGGAAATGGGGGAAAAGGCTCTTGAGCCAACTTCTTCTGATGGGGCCTTCAGACCCCGTCACCTACGTCTCAGGTGCACAGCCCCACTGTCTGCCTGTGTGTCCTGGGTGTTCTGTCTCTTTTCTTCCTATAGACTATGTTTATGGGCTCATATGTACCCATATCAGAAGGTGCTACTTAATCTTTGGTACGTTGTGAACGCTAAAAACTGTATCCTGCTGAGCCTTATCCAAAGTCTCGCTTGTTTTAGGTGACATGGGATCTGCACAGCTAAAAATTCTCCACTGGGATAACTAATTGCCTGACCTATGTACCAAAAGCCCAACGGGGTTTTTAAACTGGTTTCCTGTAGGCTTCACAAGGCAGGAAAGCTGTGGTATAGATTTGGCTGGTAAGATCCCATCCCAAGGGACCTCAATTTCCAGTGGCTTCTGGCAACTCGTAGAATTGTCTGGGTTGGAAAGGACCTTTAAGATCATCTAGTCCAACCACCAACCTAACTCTGATAAAAAACATCACTAACCCATGTCTCTAAGCACTAGGTCAACCCAGCTTTTGAATCCCTCCTTGGACGGTGCCTCCACCACTGCCCTGGCCAGCCCATTCCAATGTGCAATAACCCTTCCAGTGAAGAAATTGTTCCTAATCTCCAATCTGAACCTCCCTTGGGGCAACTTGAGGCTATTTCCTCTTCTCCTGTCACTGGACAAACACGTATAGACACACACCTATAAATTTGCCACGTCGGCATCTAGAGGTGTGATGAGTATCCCCCATCAGACCTGATCTGCTCCACTCCCAGGTAAAACTTTACCTAGACCAGAAACCACCATCAGGGCATGGTTAGGTGGTTTTAATGCTACGAGACAAATAAAGGGGGACCATGTTCTTCCTTCAAAGCAGGATCTGGGCTCCAGCTGACAGAGTCAGTCTCTCTTCCTCAATGAAATGCTGGAAGAAATGCTGCCGTGGAGCTGCTGAGACAGCCAGCAAGCTTTTAAAGCAGCTTTTTGCTTTAAAGAAAGAACTTTTTTTTTTTTGTCTGTTAATAAATATTTATCTACTGGTCATTCTAAGTAAAATCTATTAACCTTCTCAGAAAAAAGGACCTAAGTTCTTTTATGGGAGCCACACAGTCAACCCTTTGTAGAGGCTTAATGACTACTTCAGGATACACTTGCTAAGCAGTAACCAAGAATTCGACATAATTAATGATTTGCGGTGATTTGTGGTTTCTGAACTGCCCTGCACCACCCAATTCCCACTTTCGGAATCCAAAAGTCAAAGTCTAGTGTCCCCTGTGTTGAGAAATCAACTTACTTTGGCGTCAACTCTGCTGCCTCCAGCTTCCAACTTTCCTGGGGCTGGGAAGCCAGAGAAATCCTCCTCTTCTGGAAAGCAATCCTCAATCTGGAGTAATTAATCATGCAAATCTCCCCTTCCTCCCCCCTTAACTATATTTTCTGAGGAATATTTCCTAGGTCACTGGATTATTGACCCCCCAGGCTCAGGATGCTCTGTGTTACAGTTTACTTATCTGATGAATGAGATCCTTTTTCATGTCTTCTTAAACTGAGGTCTAAATTAATTCATAAACAGCCGATACCTGGTTATTCTGCACTAACATCACCCTTTACAGTCCCCAATTGTCCACTTTTTGCTCCATAAGGCTGACAAGAGAGTTGTTAACCCTTTTCAGCCCCATTTTTCTAGGCTAACCAGACCTGTCTTTGGCGGGCTCCTCTGGGAGACAGGTTCTTCCTCCTCCTCCGTTCCCCAGCCGTTCTCTGCACCTCTTCCAGGCTTGTTGAATTGGGAGAGCTATAATGGGGCAGAACATTCCCCTTCCCACTCCTCCTCTCCCGTATGTAAGAGGCGAGTGACCTCAGGGGGGGGCGAGGGATGGTGGTTTGAAACAGACGGAGCCCAGGGGGCCAGCAGGTTGTCAACTACAACAATCTTTAATGTTGGCTGTAAACTGCCACTGAAAAAGCTCTACTAAAAAACAAGAGAGAGAATATTCGGCATAGAATTAAGATACCGTGTGTCCCGTCAGAGCGTGCGAATCGCTGGGCTTTTGGGTTTTTTTTTTTGTTTTGCTTGATTTTTTTTTTTCCTATTAGTCTTTTGCTGAAGGTCTGCCTTGGTTGCCCCGGGGGTCTAGTAGAGCTGCTTTTTCTCTCTCTTGGCAAGTTCCACCGGCACCAGTTTCTCCCTGCGCTGGCTCTCCCAGCACAAAGGGCTCTTCACGTATTTCCTGGGGAAGCAAAACACCCACCCCCGGGGTTTGTCACCGCACACGGACCTGCCGGAGCTCTCTCCCTGCCACCGAGGGAACGGTGCGGGGGCGGGGATGCCCGCACCTGGGCAGAGCACCCCCCTCTCGTCGCCCCCCCGCGGATGCTCCGCCGCCCTCGGCGCTTCCCCGACGGCCCGCGGGGGGGCGGCCCCGCACGCTCCTGCGGGGACACCGCCAGCTCCGGCAACGGGGCCGGGTCTCCCCACCTTCGCCTCCGATTCCCCCTCCTTCGGCTCCGGCTTCCCCCTCCGGCTCCTATTCCCATTTCGGCTCCTTCTCCCCGCCCCCCCCGCTCCGGTTCCCGCACCCGCTCCGGTTCCCCCGCCTCCGGCTTCCTTTCTTCGGTTCCCCCCATTCCCCCTCTTTCGTCTCCGCATTCCCCCTCCGGCTCCGACCCCCCCACTTCTCCGACTTTCCCCCCTCCGGTTCCCCCGCCTTCGGCTCCGGTTTCCCACGCTGGCTCCGGTCTCCGCTCCTCCTCCTTCGCCTCCCAATTCTCTTTTCGGTTACCCCCCCCCCCCGACTTTTCCCCTCTTCAGCTCCAGTTCCACCCCTCCCGGCTTCGGTTCCCTCCTCCAACTCCGGTTCCTCCAGCCCTCTGGCTCCGGCTCCCCCCCCCCCCCGCTTCTCCGACTTTCCCCGCTCAGCCCCGGTTTCCGTCCCCCGTCCGGTTTCCCCGCTTCCGGTTCCCCCCTCCGGCTCCGGTCCCCGCTCCCCCTCCTTCGGCTCCGGATTCTCCCTCCCACCCCTTCTCCGACGGTCCTCCGTCCGGCTCCGGTTCCCCCCCCAACTCCGGGCTCCGGTTCCCCCCATCTCCGGCTTCCCCCACCGGCTGCCCCCCCTCTTCTCTGACTTCTCCCCGTCCGGTTCCGACTTCTCTGCCTCCGGTTTCCCTCCCGGCTCCGTTCCCCGTGGATTTTGGCGTTTCCCCGCCGCGGAGGGAGGATGGGGTGCGCGGACCAGAGGGACCAGTTCCTCCCCCCGTGCAGCACTGGGAGGGGGTTGCCCAGGGGCAGCGCAATTAGCGCCGGCACTTTTCACTGGGCTAATTGCTCTTTCCTACCCCATAAATTAAGGGCCTCCTTCAAGCCTGGAGGAGTTGCAGGATCCCTTTTAGAAAAAAATACTTTTGGTAATTAAAAAACCCCAAAATACAGGAGGATGACCCGTGGCATTAGGATGTTCACGCACTAATGCCCTGAAAAAGTGTTGTCCACTACATTATTTACCCTATATTTTTTTTTATCCTTTTATTCATCATGCTGATAACTTCAGAGATGAGTCCTAAAAAAGCATGTAGCAGCTCTTTGAGCAGATCAGGAGAGCGTTGCTTTTTTTTTTAAAAAAAAAAGGCTGCTTAGGTTTTTTTTCTATTTTTTTCTTTTTTTTTTTTTATGGCCAAAAGCAACTGGCAATAATGGGGGCAGTTGCAAATTCATAGTAAAATTGCCAGTTAGTTTATGGTCAATGAGTCATAGTCAATGTGACCATAAAGTAGGTCAATGACCAGGTCAATGACACCCATGTATCAGCAGAGCCTGTAATTCTGTTCCCCAAATTGATGTGCTGCTTTTGTTGAGCACCCCATCCATTCAAAGGGCCCCTCTGCTTCTGAGGGATGAGAAAAGACTCAAAGACTCAGTCAAAAGACTCAAAAACAGTCGGAATGGGTCGTATTAAAGGAGCAGGCACGTGGCAATCAGGTCACCAACGCTCTTCTCGTGGCCCCTTTTGTGGGGTGAGATGGGGACACCAAGCTGCTGGAAGAACCTTTTTTGGGGTGTGAGCTCACGGAGTCTTCAGAGACATAGGACTCCGTAAATGCACACAAAAAAATAAATATGCCCATCTAGGAGAGCTGTCAAAACTCACGTGGAGCCTTGAAGCATTTGAGGTAGGGCCTTTCTCCTTCCCTTTCCTTTTTTTTTGAAAGGCTTTGTCCCTCTGGTGGGGAGGTGGGAGGGGGGTGGGGGGATGCGGTACTTACTGTTTAGCTAATTCCATGGATATTTGCTCCAAAGAGCATCCTTTGGTCTCTGGTATAAACACAATAACAAAAGCCAGGGATGCCAGGCTCATCATTGTGTAAATGAAGCACACCCAGGACAAGCCGATGAGCTCTAGGAAGGAAGAAAACATGTCTTTTCATTTTTTTAATTTTCAAATATTGCGATGTTTTTTTCTGGTTGCTGTTATTTCTATAGGAAAGAGCCCCTAATTACAGGAGAAGTTAGAGAGAAGCGAGGTTTATTTGTGTCTGGCTATAATTTGAGGAAGAAGAGTGGGTTTTCTCTTTCTAATACTCCTTATGAAGGATTTATTCAAGGTCCTTATTCAAGGCCAGGCTGGATGGGGCTTGGAGCAACCTGGTCTGGTGGGAGGTGTTCCTGCCCAGGGCAAGGGGACTGGAACTGGATGATTTTTACGGTCTTTTCCAACCCAAACCATTTTATGAAGGAAAACTGAAGAACCCCTGTTGACCCATTTAGCATAAACCTATTGATGTATTTTGTTTGTGGCCCCTCTGGATGAAAACAGTGAGTAATCATTGTTGCTGGCTTGTGCAAAGGGTCACCAGCACCCCCAATTTCCACCCATGCCTGGTTTGGTTGCACATTCTTTCATGGACCAAAACCGTGCATATTTTCACAGCTGTAGTTATCTCCAGCTAATCCTCCCCGTCTGTCAGTTCCCAACATTTCCACCATGAGCCATGGGTCCTGCTCCCTAAAGGGATTCAGGAGTGAACTCCTAATGGGGCCAGACAAGAACTGGTGGGACAGCGGGGACAACAACAGTTGGGACACATCAATTGTGTCATGAGCTAAAGTTTACAGTTGAAGATGCTATTCCGGCTGGTATCTTCTGCATCAGATACCTAAGAGCAGGTGCCACCATGACCTCCACATGTGTTCATTTGAAGAGAGACTTCCCAATTCTGCCTTTCTGCCGTAGACTTAGGAATGCAGATTTGCTGTAGTTACACTTTCATAAATCCAGATTAGACCCAGCTAAGCCAATAAAGTTACTGGGGCTTTACATTGATTGAAACTGAGAGTGGAACAAGGGCTAGGTATGCATTAACAAGTAGTGCTGCAGGACAAGAGGGGACCTTCAGGTGAAACACTTGATGCTGAGGACCTGACTATCTGTTTCGGGGGACATTTCCTTAGGAGTAGCCTTGGTCTGGTCTAAAGGCTGCCCACAGAAGCTGTGGCTGCCCCATCCCTGGAGGGATTCAAGGCCAGGCTTGATGGTGCTTGGATCTACCTCTGGTGGGAGGTGTCCCTGCCCAGGGCAGGGGGTTGGAACTGGATGGTCTTTAAGGTCCCTTCCAACCCAAACCATTCCACGGTTCTATGAAAGAAGCAACAATTTGCCACAAGCAAATGTGTTATATTCATAAAGGTTCTTTTAACCTCAGTGTAGGTAGGAAAGAGAGGATTTATAGCCATGAAATTACTAAGTTGAGTCCAACAGTCACGGAACTCATGATAAAGAGCAAGGAAAGGGCTATTTGCTGGTCTGGACACAATGACTTCGACATGGCATATTTTTCCTAGTTTTAATCAAGGTGGTACTCAAGGTTTTTTTCTGTCTCTCTATTTTTTTAAATTTTTTTTTTTAAGAAAAGAAAACAACAATGTGAAACCCATTTTAGCCATAGATCACACTCACTTTCAAATCTGTCTCAAAATACATTGAACAGGATGAAAACCACCTCGACTTTTTTGGGGGTTGATTGCTTGTCTTTGGTGGAGAGTAATGCAGAGTTAAAGGAAACCTGGAATTTCTGTTTCCTTATATATTTTGATTTTCAGCAGCATTTTTTTTTTTCAGAATGAGACTGCAAACTAAAATTTGCAGAACGACTTGTGAAATAAAATTAGAAAAAAAAATATTCACCAATCAGTGAATTTCAACATCAGCTTTTAACCTTTTCCCTTGTTTTATCATATTATATGGTAGTCTCCTTTCTCACATTAAAACATGAAACATTTAAACCTTACAAAGGCACCTTTTTCTAAAGGAAATTTTCTGGAAGTCAGGACATTCCCGTGAAAAGGAATGATTTCAATGGGATTGCCTTTAACAATGTTTGATCTGAAAAGCTGCGGCCTGATCTAGAGCAGAACTTCCATTGACTTCAGAAGGTGCAGGACTAAATCACAGCATATGGAGGTGATGTGCAAAGTCCTCTGATAATCAGTGCTGTGAGGATGTAATTGCTAGAACAAACTTAGGAAGATATGGTAGGTCTTTTTAGTCTGGAGAAGTGAAGGCTGAGGGAGGATCTGATCAATGCTTATCAATATTTAAAGGGTGGGTGTCAGGAGGATGGGGCCAGTCTTTCCTCAGTGGTGCCTGGTGAGAGGACAAGAGGAAATGGGCACATGATTAAATATAAGAAGTTCCACCTAAACATGAGAAGGAACTTCTTTCCTGTGAGGGTGGCAGAGCCCCGGAAGAGGCTGCCCTGAGAGGTGGTGGAGTCTCTTTCTCTGGAGACATCCCAAACCCACCTGGACATGTTCCTGTGGGACCTGCTCTGGGTGGACCTGCTTTGGTAGGGAGGTTGGACTAGATGATCTCCAGAGGTCTCTTCCAACCCATTATCATTCTGTGATTCTGTGAAATGGTGATGATAGATAGAGATCTGAATTGGGCTTCTGGCACATCACAGCTGCAATTTTAGCAATGCTGTTTGGGTAGGGAAGAGTCATTTTGCCCACTAAGAGAATAGCAACTTGGAAGGACACCGAGAAATCTTACCAGTTACAGTCAAAAATGTCAAGGAGATGAGGAGATTTATACCCCAGTTCATGCTAGATGTCAAGGCCATGGCCCGTCCTCTGATCCCACCAGGGAAAATTTCGCTCAGGACCAGCCAGGACACTGAAATAGAAGGAAAAAAAAATAAAGGAAAGATGTTTGCAAGGCTGGCTTTCCTTGCTATAAATTTAGGTAGCCCATGAGTTCAGGTGAGGCCGGCTGAAAGAATAAAGTGCTTTTCAGGATATTAGGTTTGTGTGGGCCCAAGCCCTGGAGGACCACCTCGCCCTCTGCCAGCAGCGTGAGGAGCCAAGAGCATCACCCCGGGGCATCATCCCTGCACAGGGAGCTGGGGATGGCCTCGGGGAAAAGAGCTCTGACTGCACATCTGTGTAGGAGACAACTCTAAATAACTCCCAAAGTGACGTCAGGCTAATGGAAGTGGGGCAGCAGACCAAAGTAATCTTCAGCTTTGGAGCTGCACACTCCGTGCTTATGCCACCTTATAAATCAACCTGCCACACCGCAGCGGGTTTGCTATTCCAGCTCCATACTAATGAGATTTCTGAGGTATTAAAGAAGAGGGAGGGCCTGTTTTTTTGGCTCCCTCATGTCACACCACCCCAGGGCTGATCTAAGTTCTGGTGTTGCTGGCCCACCAAACCAAATTCGGACATGAAGAGCTGCTTATGTAGCCACCTTGATAGCAAGAGGAAAAAAACCCAAAAGACACCACATTCCTGCATCATTCCTGGTTACTAGAAAACCAAAAAAAAAAAACCAAACAAAAATAACCCCTCCGCCCTCCTTTTGGTCATAAGCAAGATGTGTTAGCAGGAGATGGCTGCATGGAGAGGTTGTGGGTTATCAGACGGCCAGCACAAGAGCAGAGAGACACATGTGGATGAAATGTGTCTTCAGACCTTTGGACATGGCCATTATAAACTCCTCCTCTGTGATGGTGCTTCTGCAAAATGACAGACGGTTGCACTGGGCGGCCTTAAAGCTACTCCTTAAAAATAGGCTCTGGTACGTGTGAGCATGTGTCACCCTGTGATGTCCCTTGGGAAGCTTGTAGGGTTCCTGTGGGACAGTACTGGTAAAGGTAGAAAAGAAAAAAATGCTGTGGAAGGAGACTGGAAAGGACTAATTGAGAGGGGAAAGAAAAACAACCAACTAAGACTTGGGTGAATAGAGCAGATTCAAGCAAACTCTTAAGTTTCTTTGCATCACATATTTGAATTCAGTAATATTCTCTGTAACTGGCCCTGTTTTGCTTGTGGTTTTTTGTGTTTGGTTTTTTTTTGTTTGTTTTTTTCCTTTTTTTAAGGAAAAATGAAAAAGCTTCACTCCCAGGGTGGGAGAAACCTGGCAGAGGGCTGATTTTATTCCAGGGACTCAAGACTGGTCTGTGTAGGGGCCTAATGCAGTTGCACACAGTCAAGTAGCACTTGGCCATACCATGGCCATACCATGGCCATATCATGGCTTTACCATGGACATACCATGGCCATATCATGGCTTTACCATGGACATACCATGGCCATACCATGACCATACCACAGTCATAGCACAGCCACGGTGTCCAGCAGCAGCCAGAGAGAGGCTGGCTTTAATTCTTTTGCTTGGCTTGGATCACAGCAAAATTTCACACACTCCCCGCTGACAAGACAAATGTTGCTCTAAAGAAACGCCCTGGGCATGTTCTGGGAGGGTTTCTACACACCAGGTGGGGAGCACAGATGAAGAGAAGTGGCTTTTCGAGCAGGTGTTTTTCCCTCTCAGGGCAGATGACCTTATGCCCGAGTGAAACCAGTCAGTGTGTGGGCATCTCATGACTGTGTTTTGCCCCCCTTTGGCACCAGGGCTGTTGGTTTGCATATCATTAATCACAGCCAAGACAGCCTGTCACAACAAGGGGGTGGTGGCCAAAGT
This sequence comes from Scolopax mira, assembly GCA_004320125.1. Taxonomy (NCBI): domain Eukaryota; kingdom Metazoa; phylum Chordata; class Aves; order Charadriiformes; family Scolopacidae; genus Scolopax; species Scolopax mira. Next base: position 14,936 of record BJBW01002812.1, read on the forward strand.
GCAAAGCAGCAAGTAAATGAGATGCAAAGGAGCCCTTCTCAGAGGTGTGTGCCAAGCTTGGCTGGAAAAATGATTATACACCAAGACAGGCAAAGGAGATATTCATAATCACATTAATTTTAGGATTAAAATACAGTTCAGAAGAATTCAAACCCACTTTCTGCTGGACACAAACCAACTCTCAGGGATAAACTTCTTCTGTGGGGACTTTGGTCTGTGTTTGCTTCTGCAAGAATCTCCTTGTGGTCAAGCAAACCTGCGGTGGCTGCTGAAAGGGGCACTGGCCAAGGAGGATCCAGCCCCACAACCCTGAGCTGGAGGTGCTTCATCAGCCTTATGGGCACCAAGGGATGGCCTGTGCCACAGCTGAAACATCTGGCACTGTGACACTGATGCCATGTATTTTTCCAAGGACAGACTGGTCCTCTCAGGCTAACTAGAATCTGTCTGGAGGTGTGAAACATACTGTTTTCCTGTTAAGAAACCAAAATACTTGAACCATAGAATGGTTCAAGTTGGAGGAGACCTTAAGGATCACCCAGTTACAACCCCCTGCCCTGGGCAGGGACACCTCC